>VBVR01000056.1:0-88595 GCA_011638315.1 Tetramorium parvispinum
GACTGCTGATGCGACATGTGTGTATGTATGGGAGGGTGTAGAGGGTGTGAGTGTGAGTATGTATGTGTGTTGTGCGTGTGTTTTGCGGCTGTACGTTATATGTGTGATTTTTCGGAAAAATGGATATGCGTGTATCTGGGTGCACGTATCACTTGTACGTGTGCGCACACTTAGGCACACGTGTCCGTACGACGAGTACGCGACGCCGTTTCACAAGGGTGAGTGGCTGAACCGTGAGAGGAGCATATACGTCTATCTATATATGAGAACGACGGGAGAGTGACGCGTACGCAAGGGGTGTATGCTTGTGTGTATGTGTGCGCGCGAGAACGACGGAGCGCGTGAGTCGGCTTCGAGAAACAGGTACCGGCCTGCCGAGTGCCTAGGGGAAGACTGGACTCGGAAGCAGCGACTCGGTGGCAGGATCCACGGGGAACGACGAGTGCGCGGCTGTGTGAATCGGTCTCGCTCTCGCACGAGTATTCCCACCCCAAATCCACCTGCTACCCTCTCGCTCCCGCACTCGCTCTTGCTCGTGGTGTACGTGAACGAATGAACGGCTGCCGGGCACAGGCGCGCTGGCTGCTTCTCTCCACCGACCGAGAATCAATACGTCGGCAGCCCCGTACTTTCGCCCGCGAAATCTCAATTTTTACGCTCGACAACGAGACGACTCGTCTTATTTTCGACCTTAGTCACTCCCGGATTGCTGCGACACGCTCGATCTGACCCCGTGCGTAAATGGCAACCGGAAATGACTTGGGGATCACTTTTTGCGACACGATAGACCGCGTTTTTGCGTGCTCCGTGATGCACCGTCCAGGGGAACGCTCGCTTTTTGCTCCTCTTCAGCCGCTTAAAAAGCGCGGGAGATCCTTGTTCCCAACGAGAGTTCGATAGGAATTGAGAGACGATGTCGATGATTATTTTTTTATGTTAACGTGAATTTCTTATTATGAAAGTTTGCGCGCACAAGCAATAGTCAAAAAGAAAGAAAGAGTGAGAGAGGAAGAGAGAAAAAATAGAGAAATAATAGATTTATAAATTGTTTATATCTACTTCTTGATAAGATGTGCTTAAATTATTACGCACGATTTTATTAATTTTTTTTATTTAATATGATCGTTGTCGTATGTCATTATTATTATCAACAACTTATCGAATAATTTTTATGAAAGTGATATCATTGATATCAATAAATTTAACGTAGTGCTTTAAGCATTAAATTTTTTCCCTAAGTATTTGTAGAATGTAATTAACGCATGAAGATATTATAATTACGAATTTCTAATATTACGAAATATTGGAGATGCGGCTCTGGAGTCAAAGTTCGCGGAAGGATAAAATTTGAAAGCTTCACATTCATGTTGCATGTTTAGCCTTTCATGTAGCCCTTCGATTTTCACGTCAGTTTTAACACATACGTTCGATGCTATCGTCGACCGTGAAGCGCTTCGCTAGAGCGTTATAATAAGATTGACTTGTAGTCACTCATGATTAGAAATTAGATAATCTTGCTATAGTGTCTTGTCTAGGACTCTCACCTTGACATTAAATACAGCAGTATAATATGATTACAAATAACAAAGCCATCGTCATCGGATGTATTAAAATTTCGGAATTGATATGTGACACAATTTCATATAGGAGAATGAAAGTTTCGATAGCGTAATTATTATCGAAGTGAAAATGTGAATAACCAAGCTCAATTTATGAGCATAATAACAATTTTATGTATTTCGTGGTTAATGAGAAAGTCGCTTATGAGGAACGTCTCGGCGCGCACTATCAATAACAAAATAATCCCTGATAGGAAGGAGACATCGGGAACGAAATGTCACGAATGAGAAATATTATCTAGAAGACGAGGGATCTAAAAGAGATGAGGAAAAGAATTGGATAACGAGAAAAAAACTCAGGCGAAATGACCAAACAGAGAAACAACGTGGTTGTCATATATATATTTGCGGTAACCTCGCAGTAACCTTTGAAAAATCTTTATTACCGAGCGGATCCGCGAAAAAAGAAACCTTTGAACATGACAATGATTACGTTTTTTAAGCTAAGAGAAGAAAATAGGAAATTTTATCCGAGAGACAGATTTACGGTTCTATATCTGTTTGAAAATCCTGGATAAAATACGATAAGATACTCTGTATATACTTTTACACAGCATCGATGGAATATCTGCGTACGCGATGACATACAGTCGGAAGTACATAGGTACTCAGCTAGTACGTATATTCTCTCGCCCTTCCGAGTAGCGAAGGATTTCTACCTCGTATGAGACATTCGGCCATGATGCCTCGTCAATGTTAAACTCGTGATAGTTGAGTAACAAATACTTGCAGCGATTACAAACTTGCTAAATACGTCACGCGCGTTAGATAACAACTATAGAAGTTAAATGCCACATCTGAGCACCAGATATAAGAGGAGGGCATACTAATAAAGTTACTTTACAAATTAATATTACGAACGATGCTTTTTGCGTCTCTCTTTGTGTATGTGTTTTATAACACGATATTATCATCTACCATACGCCGTGTAAGCGAGGTGGATGCTGTGCAGCCTAATATCTTTCTCGAGAGAACTACGTACCATCGTTGCGGCGCAAGAGCATTGTTGCGAAATACGAGGTACGCTCGAGTGTAAGGATAAAAGCCGCGGATTACAACGTAGAGGTGGAGATAAAGCGACAGGAAGGCTTCTTATGTGATACACGCGAGGGCGGAAATTTCTAGCGAACTAGCGATTATGTTTTGAAATTAACAAGCGTTGCGAGATGTGCATTTTAAGCGATTTCCTCTTACGATATTATCGAGATGCAAGGGATGCACGAGATGAGAGAAAGTAAATAAGATTGCACGAATAGATACGCAAGATGGTTAATGTAATGTATTTATGACGCTACACCGAGGTAGGCTGCAACGGGTACATATCTTACGCCCATCTGCCGCAAATGGCTTCTCGAGTCTTTCACATCCGTTCTCGTACCTAGGCACTCTACGATAACATCGTATTATACCGTGAAAATTAAATGAAGAATTATGGCAGGCTTAATGCTCGTATTCGATTCCTCCTCGAATCCCCAAAATCGATACCGAAACTATTTCGGTGATATGTCAGCCATCGTAGATTTCGGTAAATTAGTGTTCTTGGACGTTTACTTGCGTCTCCCTCGAGTTGCTCTAAGTTTCATTTAAAGGCTCTCTATCGTCCTATCAGAAAGTGCCAGGTTCTTGAGAACAAAGTTCGTAGTCTTCGGAAAGTCGCGCAAGTACTTCCAAGTCTTTTGTACTCACGACGAATGTTATTCAAAGTTGGCGACAAAAAACACACAATACCGATAAAAGCGAAAGGAAGGTGCATTTCTTCTTCAATGAGAAGTGATAAACTTACGGAAGGCATTGTAAACTGTCAACAATTGTAAGTAAATTGAATTTCTCGAATCTATAATAAATATTGCGATTTCATAGCAATTATTAGCGAAAATTCGTTGAATTTAATTTATTTTTTGCATATTCTTAATTTATTATTTATAAAGTTTGATTCTTGATAAATTATTTTCTCGAATTAATCGATATTCAACTGTAAAATTATAATTTATGATTTATGATATTTTACTACGTTGCGATACAGCAACACGTGACAAAATAAAATGCATCGAAGAAATGCAGTCTTCCTATTTCTTTTTTTATTTTTAATTTAGGCGCCGTTTGGCGATGCTCCAACTGGATAGATTCCAGGTTACGAGTTGGTTTTAAGAAAAACTTTCGATATAATATATATGTAGAAATTTTATTCAGGAAGGGCTGATATCTGTAAATCCTGTAATTAACTAAAGCTTGCTCATCCTAAGATCGTAATAAAGACAGTCCTTTTCATCCTGCATTGATCTGGAAGACTTTGCTTCGTTCGTCGAATGGGTTTCATTTTTACAGGATCTTCCATCTCCATATCAAATTCAGCAGATATTTTACGGAGATTCATAAAAAAAAAAACCTGGAACCGCAACAGATTAGTCAGCGATTGAAAAACTTTGAGAAAAAAATTCAAGATGTGATTGCTCTAAGTCTATTTTGAGTTTCAATATAGAAATAACGAATAAACAAATTTAAATATTAGTTTCTTTGAAACTTTGAAAGAAATAATGTGTGTGTGTGTGTGTGTATGTGTGTGTAACACATTTGAAATGCATTATGTAATTCTGACTAGAATATTATTCCTTTTTTTATATATTAACTTTAATTAGACTGGAATTTTTACGGAATTTTTACGACAAACTATAAAATTGCACATAAATACTGGAATCTAATCATGTCACTCTAAGCTTCGTAGTAAGTTGTGAGTCAGGGTCCAGGATATACCCCTATTTATGTGGAATTCTTTTACTCTCTGCAAGCATGTCAAATGCGGTATGTGTTTTATGTGCGAAAGGAAACATAACCCGCAACAAGTTACGATCGAAGGCGCCATTTTATGTCGCATACGAACAGTTATTCAGGACGATATTGGAATGTCTCAGATACTATTCCCTTGAATAATATGCAATAACAAATTTAAAAAAAATTGCAATTTCATTCCCTAAAAAAGCTTAAATATATTTATGAAAGAATTAAGGAAGTTCGATGTTTCGTGTCGCTTATTTGTTTGCAAAAGTCCCAAAGATTTTAATATAAATTTTCAATGAAGAACGATAGCAGTGATAAAAAAGCATCTAAATAGATTTTTTATTATTGTCAGAATAAAGCTCTAGTGTGTATCTAAGGGCTGTATTTAGAGCAAGTAATCGAGCACAAACAAGCACGAATGAACAACTCGCTCCAATGAAAATGCTAATAACATTACGAATATAGACGTACTGATTTATTGAAACAAATGGTTATTGAAACAAGTTATTTATTCATGTTTGCGCTCGTTTGCTTGGTCTCAAATCGGCTTAATGTTGCGAAAATATATTTATACGGAGATATTAGCAGTCGTAAATAATTACATTTTTGTCATCATAAGTTATACTTGGCCATTTGTAATGAAAACTAATTGTTTCTTTGACATGTGGACATCGTCGTGTAGACGAAATTGTAAAAATCATGCTTAGCCGACCGTGTGTGAAGCCTCTACGGAAAAACAAACAAATAACAATACAATGTCAACACTTGCAAACTCGAAGAGCATAATGTTGCTTTCTAGTGTTCTGTTTCTATCATCACATGGAACAATCAGTCGTTCACATCGCTACTCATCTATGTATAACTCTAAGTGTAACACATCACATTTAGGTAGCCGCAGGTACTTTTGACTCTGCCTATTAAAGACTTACCATCGATGAGCCCATTATACCTATGTATGAAACTCAATTTCGTTTCTTCCGTCGAAGACGTGCCTAGAACATACATTCCCGTTCAGTGAGAAACATCAATTTCGCCCGGCCGCGCGCGCCCTACAGTCTTTGATCACGGGCCAAGTTTCGAAACTAGGAGAAATTTGAAACGTTTGCGAGAACGTCCGGAGACATTCGAGGATATCCAAAAGGAAAGGAGGATTCGTCCTCGAAAACCAGAACATCTGGTCGTCCTGTACTTTCCGATAACGCGAGCAACATTTCCCTCTTTCGTTGTTCCGCGAGAAGAAGCTCGTCGCCGATCGAGATTATCAGGAGCGATCGCAAATCGCAAATCGCAAATCGCAACGCGCTGATTCGCGTGAATACCGACAACTCGCGAGTATGATCTATCACTTGGATATTATTCGGCCTCCTGGTCTCAGGACGGCGCGTAACGTTTGGCATATTATATCAGGTGGGCGTCGAGGCCTGAATACCAAATGGCGCACTCCTACAACACGCCAGAAACGAAACCAACCGACATAACTGCGCGGATAAAAGCTATCGGAAAAACGTGCGGGAGGCCTCGCCTCGCCTCGCTTTCTTTGTCGACACGACCCACTTTGAGCCGAGTCCGGCATTTTTCTTGTTTGACATTTGCGATCGGCGCATCATCCGCGGAGAGACTTTGTTGCGTTCGCCGTCAAGTGCGATTCGCTTTTGTTGCATGCGGCTGGTGCGCGCGCTAAAAGCCACGGGTCGGTGAATCGACTTGCTCTTTTAGATGTAGGCTAAACGATGACATCTCGAAAGTTGTGGCAATGGCAGCAGTGACGGAAGTGGTGTTATCGATGACTTTGCGAATGACGTGTAATATATCGATCCTTTATAGTCAATCTGTCAAATGATTATCGTTCTATATTTTAGAATATTTTTTTTTTAGCAAAGCTTAATATGCACTTATCGGAATTGAGAGTATTTACAAAATAAGCACGTATGCGCGAAAGTGTCTTAAAATTGAAATAACGAAATGTAGTTACATCGTTATTTTTCCTGTCATGTACAGAATATCGGTTGCTCTTTTCTTTTCGTCTCACTTTTCGCAGTACGTGCGCAGGGGCTGCGCTACTCTGGAAATTCTCACATTTTTCTTGGCATCACTTATCTTTTTATTTTTCGCAATTTCAATTTCATTTCGTCGCCACAAGTGGCTCGATTCTGTGTCTGTAAGTATTATGTTTAATATTTGGAATGTGTTATCGTTTTTATACAATATCCCCCAAAATGGAAATGTAGTCATATTTTAGATTGATTATTACAACTGTGTGTAATTCCTGACTCCTGACAAAGAATTTTTTAGCAATATTTTGCTATTGAACAAAAGTAAACATGCGTTATTTGATTTTTCATAAAAATTATTCTTTTAGTTAAATTAACAATAACAATGCAAACCTTTTCTAAAATTTTGTAATGTATATATAAACTGAGACATATATAAAACTAAATACTTTCTTTTATTCAATTGTTACTAGAAACATTCGATAAGAAATTTAAGAGTCGAGGAAATATATATATATATCCTTCTTGGAGTAAACTCGTTTATAGCTGTTTATTCTTATTTAGAATGTGACTCTTTTATATTCTTTCTAGAAGAAATTTCATCTTATTGGGTATTTTTGCTTTGCTCTTTTGTCCGGACTTTAACTCAAATATCTTTAGTTGATTCTTTAAATAAGCGCACAATTTTTCGACAAACATCGTCTATATATGGTACTCATCCTACGTTCTCCTCGACGTCAAGAAAATGCTAAAATCAACTTTGCAGATAGGGTAATTTTGAAGAAGAACTCGCCTCTTTTTACTCGGCCTCATGGTCCAGTTACCTTTGACTATCGGAAAACTGTAGTAAAATACATTGCTATGTTATAAACAACAAAGAAAAATGTTAAATTATAAAAATATATTATTATTAATTTTTTTAAGTTAAATAATTCTGTCTCTCTCTCTCTCTCTCTCTGCAATTACATGATAAATACAGATAGAACAAAGAAAAGAATCGTTTTATTGACATTTTATTATTGTTTATTATTTTATATTATTCTATGTTAAATTTTCCACACATTTTTTTGTATAGATATTTTTAGTTTAGGGTGTGCAGCTTTAATCTAACTTTCCTCTCTGCTACTAAGTTTTCTTTATATAATAAAATATAAATTTAATAGGATACGCGAATGTGTATTTGTGTGCAACACCTGAGTCTGAAGTATTGCATATAGTTTTACATGTTATCAACAGTATAATATCCAGAGAACACGTAGTAAAAAAGTGAGAGAGAGAGAAAGAGAGAGATAGTATATGTGAAGAAAAAGGAGAAAACAGAGAGAGAGAGAGAGAGAGAGAGAATATTCCTGAAAGCTAATTACGTGAATAGAAGGTCAAAGGGCGAATCATATATTGTGCAAGACACCAGGCGTATTAAAGGACTTTCATCCTTGCATCAATGGCAATGAATTACTACGTTTGTTAATCAATGTGCACTGTATTGTTCTTTTTATTGATATTTTTGAAACAAAAGTTATAATATTTCGTTATATTTATGCCTTCGAAATTTTGTACTGAGACTTTTTCATTTTTCTTTAATTTTGTTTTCTTATAGTTAATAATGAAAAACTATGTGAAAGGACCCTGCACATTTTATATGAAAAAAGTGGCTTCGGTCAAAATGACTGAAATTGAAGTATCTTGTAGTTTAAGTGGTGCTGATCAAAAGTTTCCTCAGGCAAAAAATCCTCCAAAAATCAAAAGCATAAAAGATACGATGAAGTGAGTGCTATTGGAGTTTAAGATATGCCTATTTTTGAACATAGTTAAGTCAATATATAAATATTTGAAATAATATATATGATATGTGCAACTTTTAAAATATTTATTGACTTTAAATTCTGACTGTGCATGTGCGTGTATGCCTGATTATTGCATTCAACATACGTGCGCACGTGCACACATACATGATAGACAAGTTTTTAAGTCATTAAATACTGTAAATACATTTAAAATCATTAAATATTATAGAAGTGACATATATATATTTTTTTTCAAACATTTATATACTAACTTAATCTGTGTTCAAAAATAGGTATTTCTTAAACTCCAACGGCACTCACTTCAAATTATCGTATCTTTTATACGATTTTCGGACTTTTTGCCTGAGGAAACTTTTGATCAGCATCACTTAAATTACAACATATTTCAATTTCAGCCAATTTGACTGAATAAGCTACTTTTTTCATTTAAAATATTCGGGGTGCTTTATGTATTAATTTTTAATGAATTACTTTGACATCTTTTTTTATCAATTTTTTAGATTAATATATTTTCTTTTTATTTGATAAAAATTTCATTCGGTACTAAAATTTTCTTCTATATTCATTTTTTCGTCAATGCAAATCTTTTAGGACTCGTCAGATATTTTTCTTCCGAATCATTTACGCGATCTCAAGCTTCGGATTCGTATCCGCATTTCTATTCTTTCTTCACGACTATAATAAAACGAATTCTGCACAATGGGAAGACGTCGAGACTGCAATGACGCCTCTATCGAGCGAGGTCTCTTCGCGCTTGGAGACCAAGGAAAATCATGGCTGAAATTTTTCGACAAAATGGTTGTCTTCCGCGTCATTTTCTATCACTAGCTATTGTAAATTTTCGCCAGCTATTTTAAAGCTATTTTAGTGTCTTAAAGCTATTTTGTACACGTTCTATATAGTTCCTATTTTTTTATCACATTGAATTACAACGAGAAATTTTCATGTTTTTTTAAATAATCAAACAATCATAAGATGTTCACTGCTAGTATGCTCGTTGAATTGGAATTACAAAATAAAATAATAGAAACGAATCCAAAATGATAATTAACAATTTTAGAAAGATTGAATTTCAGATTCAATCTTTTATAATCTATCTAACTTGTAATTTATATGTAGTGCTTGCATTGATAATATCATTAAATAGAATTAAATGATTAATTAGATAACTGATAGATGGTCGGATATTTTAAGCGAGCCTTTTAAAGTTGAGTAATTTCTAATAGTATTGTCGAATGGTGACAGCGATTGATATGTGGTTAATATCGGCCTGTCAATCCTTTACGTTCGATCGTCATTATAAAATATTTTCCTAAAAAGACTTAAATGATGGACGCCGATCAATGACTCATGCCTTATACGTATCATAAGAATTGGCGACTTCCTTATAACTCGAAGATACCGTTGATCGAATGTCTGGTCGGATACCGTCAGATAGGCTGACAGTCAATATTAGTAGAATAGCTCTCGGTGTGTTTGATCTGTCTTCAAATAAGAAATTCCATCGTCGTACACAACGCGTTTATTGCACACTGGCGAATATCGCTCGAGGACGCAAGTAGTAATTGCGAATTCGAAAGAAAATTCATTTGCTCATTTTATTAAAAAGAAACTAAAGAAAAAAATTTTGGCAAAAGTGAAAATATGTATCGTGCACGAGAGTTATATCGAAATATTCGAGTTACGAAGAAAAATTCGTTGAATGTCGGCAACTGTCACTACTTTCATCGCGAGTACACGTTGTTCACTTGTCCACTTTACTATTTTGATTGCAGGCGTTATTTATAACGTTGACAATGGGGCACAAGCAGTCGTACGTTCCAGCTGTCGCATCACAATTGAATATTTGGCAAATTATCTTAAGGTCTTTTTTGAATAGCATAAAATATAATTTAGTAAATCCAATACAAGATTTGCTATAATAACTTGCTATAATACTTTTATACTAAATAGTTGTAAAGTCACGCGTGAGATAATACAGAGAACAATTTGAGAAAATTTCATTATCTCAATGATATCCTAATTTAATTTTTCATAAGTTAGATATAAGTTGCACGAACGTCATACGACTGCTTATATCTAACTTATGTAATTTCGTGAGATATTAGTTTCAAAGAATTTCTTATACTCTTACCTTTAGTTAAATCAAGCTCAGAGAAAAAAATTCGAAAAATCCAGTCTTCTGTACAAAGTTTCTAAAGCGAAGGGAAGAATTAAAGAGTATTCGTGCAGTTGTTACTCCCCTTCTGCGTCTGCGACTAATAGCTAGTAATGTGGTAGTAAAGGTTAAGTTGAGATTAAATCGAGGGTCGAAGTTAATTGAAACGTCCAAGAATGGCATTTTCGAGGAAGTCTTGGGCAATGATTCGTTCACTATTATCGTTTCGATTAGTAATGACAATATAACTCCGGTACACATGTTTAACGTGGCTAAGGCATCTGTAGCAAGTAAAACATGAGAAATGCGAGTATAAATAAAACAAATAAAAATGGGAAATTCTGGCTGACGTACAAGACATAGATATTTTCAGCACACTGTTGTTATGCATAATATTTGAAATACAATTTAGTTCTTTTTGGGCTATAATTAATGAAAAGCTCCTTTTTTAGCGCGAAATATTATATGCGTGTTATGTGCGTGAAATGTGTGTTGCAACGATGATAATGGTAGCTAAATTACTTTAAATTCCATTTTATTTTATGTATGCATATGCGTGCATATTCATAATTCTTGTTTGTGAGATAGAAACTGCTTTTATTTATACTAATTAGCATTTTATTATGCAAGAATTTCATGAAAGAATTTTTAATACTATGCACCAATCGAAATAGTTAAGTGTTTAATTGTAAGGGAATTTAAACGAAATTGTTTCAACATCTTTTAATTAATTTTTTTTTAAATTTTACACGGTTACATTTTACACGATTATAGTTTACATAAGTTTAAAAGATAAAATTGGAATTTTACGAAATTTCATTTTGACAGAAAGCATCAAGAGATTTAATCAGAAGTTCCTAAACTCCGAAAATTCTTTGATATTTTTAAACATTTTCTAGAAGAGTGACAGTTCACTAAAGTATCGATCGTTTATTTCTTCATGTATTCGAGAACGATTTGCAACGTGACACATGCAGGAGGCCGCGGTCGAATGCGCGAGATGCGCAGGTGTTCACGAAGGCAGTGGAGACGGTCAATAGAAAATCCGACGCGAGGCAAAATCGTGACGGAAATCGCCAAGAAAGCGACTTGAAACCTTACGAAAGCTAAAGGCGGAATAGTAGGAAGGGCGAAAAAGTAGAAGAAAGATGATAAGAAGAAGCGAGAGGAAGGAAGGAGGGCGGAGATATGCGCGGAGGCAGCTAGACGGAGCTCTAACAAGTGGCTGCAGCTCGTAACGATCGCCCTCTGTGCCATGCACCAGCCAAGCCACTCGTACTGCACGCCCTTCTAACCCGAGGGGTTTAACCAACACACACACACACACACACACTCACATCCGTGCGCCCGTGTGCCGGTGGGCATATATATATATACATTCTACCACATCGCTAGAAATATCGATAAACACGACACGAAGGTCGGCCACGAGCGGTGATCGGCACCCCTCTTTCATTCTCGAAATAACCTCCGTCTATTTCCTTTCCGTTCTTCTTCTTTTTACTCCAGTCTTGCCGCCGCGCATTCTCGTTTTATCGATGATAATTATCGCGTCAAACGATTTGATCGATATATGTTTGCGAAACTGTCGACTTCTTATCGTCCCTTATTCTACCCCGTTTCTTCTTAACCTTTCTCTTCATATCTCAGTTCGATTGTTAAATTAATTACAACTCTAACGAAAGCAGAAAAAGAGAAATCAATTATTCGAATCAAGCTCTGCTTGCTTGCTTGCTTGCTTATTTGCCGTTTGGTTTCTTTTTCGTCCAGGAGAATAACGATTCTTTTCAGATCAAGCTATAATCGAGTTGCTTCATGCGCGCGAAATGCGCGTCCAATAGAAGCGATGGCAGGAATCGGTCCGCGTAATCTCTTTTTTTAGGCACGGCTGGCTTTAACGAAAGCGTAAATTAGATTAGTCTCTGTGTTTCATTTGACGAGATTAACCGCGGAATGGGTTGCGGTTTTTCAAACCCTCCAAAAGGGGAGCGTCTCATTGCTAAATGGATAGGTTCGTTATCGAAATAGATCGATAATATTTTGAGTCTTTCTTTCAAACACCATTATAGTCTTCCCTCAAGAGATAAAATTTATGTTATTTAAATTGATAAAGCTTTTTTACATTTCTTTCTGAAATACACCGCGATTATTGCGAAATTTCCATTCGACATTCGATGATACAGTTAATTTCAGTTAAGCATGTCAATGACATATATCATTAATGATAATTAGCATATATTGTCGTTTTAATAACTTGCTGTAATGAATTTTATCGGACATGAAGTATGAGATAATGAAATAGTTCTCGATAGCGTGCACAAGATGAAATAGATTGAATATTTTCATGATTTTGATATTTGAATTAATTTTATATGTATACATATACACATATATACATACATGTATATAATTTATATATATATATATATATATAAATTATATATATAAATTATGAATGTAAGTGCAACCTACTACATGCGGTGCATTGTGCATTTATGCTAGTTTTTGTTAAAAATCAATATTCTTTAAACAAAATGACAATTTCGATTTTGTACTGAAGATAATAAACAAAACAAGTAATCGTAAACATTTCGATAAAGCAGTCGATATATAAAACATGTAAATTTAATTCAATTTTTAATTAACTGAATTTCTTTGAAGAAACGAAGTAAGATATTTCTAATTGTTAATTTTGCATGTTGCATACGTTTTCCGCGTAAATCTCAATTGTATCGCGGAAATCGAGCGATTTATTTTTTTTGGTCACGAGCGGTCATTTAAAGGCCTTTGACCCGTGAACTGCAAGATCTGTGTATGGCTCGCGTGCGTGCATCGCGCACGTGCCGGTGATTATGCAATGAGGGTGCAGCGTAAATTCGACGTAATTCCACGAAAACGCCGGTGTCGACGTCAACAAGCGGTAAGGTGAGCGTGCGCCGTAAGAGCTGAAGTGAGCAACGCGGAAGAAAAAGAGAAGTGCAGTAACAAGTGCGAGACAGACGGACGGAGCGGAAGAGGGAGTGAAAGAGAGGGAGAAGGGAATGACAAAGATAGTGGACCACCGAAATATCCGTTACTCTGTATGCAGCGTGCGTTTCGCTGACAAGTTACACGTATTATGGACACGCATTAGGGTTGTCAAATTTCGTGAAATAGTATCTCTCTTACGTCCAAAATGCGCTCTGCAAGCCTCGCGGAATCTATTAGCGATTTGACGTTCTGAGAAAATGTATTCAAAGATAAAAATGATCCGCGGGAGTTTAACTACGTCGAGCACGCGGAGGAAAAGCGTGGGAATCGCGCTATTTCTAGTTTCGAATAGTGGCGTCATCGGAGAGCGCGAGACCGATATCACCGTCTTGACTGGTTCTCTCGATCTCACTTTTTCACCTCGGTTCCGCTGCTCGATCTCTCTCGCATCGTGGTGCACGCGCACCCATCTCTCGCCGTCTCGTGTTTTTCGTGTTGCGCGGCGCTGTGCGTCCCGACCTCCCCGACGTTGTGCACCGCATGCATGTACTCGCACTTGAACGTCTCGTGTTCCGCTCGCTCGATCCTACGACGCGCGCATCGGATCGCGGACAGCTTTCACACGTATGATTGGGACAGCGAGATAGATTGCCTCGGGGGTAACTCTGAGAATTGAGAAATTATCTCAATCTGCTAGGGAATGACGACGGGGCCGTAACGAGACGCGGGGATGCCGGGTGTACGCGAGGCGTCGGGCGCGAGAGAAACGAAGACGGAGACGGAGCGCGAGATAGATGGAGTCCACGATGAATGAGAAAGAAGGACAGTCGGCGAGAGACGGGGAAGCGAGGGGGTGAGAGGGAGAGAGGCAGAGAGGCAAAGAGCGAGAGAGAGAGAGAGAGAGAGAGCGAGATAGAGAGGGGTGCAGAGGCAGAAAGAGACAGATGGAAAAGAGACGGCGCGCCGCCGGTGCGAACGAAAACTCTGGTTGCCGCATTTTCACGCGGAAACACATCTTACCTGTTTCACTAGTGGGAGTAGTGTCTGTTCTATGCTACGGGTCTTAATCTCTAGGGTGGCCGGGTCTACGGGGTCGGGTGTCGCCATGATTCGAACACAACTCCGTGCTCCGTAGACTCGAGCCGAGGCGAGAGGGTTCGTTGCACCCCTCCTACCCCCGCCCGCGTGCCCGGCACGACTGCAACCCTCGCCCCCGCTGCCGTCGCTGACAGCCACCGGACACCCTTCTACCTACGGACCAACCAATGGTCTTCGAGCCCCGTGCCCGAGCCGGCAATGACGAGGGCGACGTCGCGCGACGACGACGGCGACGCCGACGCAACTACTGCCGCCGGCGTCGGACGCCGGTGCACCGGGCGTCGCGACGCCGCAACTCCCAGCCATCTCTTGGCCCCTCGCGTAACGCTCTTCGCCCAAGACCGTCGTTGACGGCCGCCAGTAATTTGGAGTTACAGCACGGTCGTAGGATATTCTTGAACACCTGAGCTTCCGGAGGGCGAAAGTAGAGAACGCGTTTAAGTAACGTGCAAAATTAACCGATAAAACGACCGATCAAGCAAGGATCTATGCGAACCACATTTACTTTAGTATTTATCGTGATAAATAAACTTGGCATAAACCTTCACGCCGGTGATCGACGAATGAAATAATTAATTTATAATATAGTAGATTGCGGATTGAATGGAGTAAGATTCAATCAAGACATATCGGTTAAGATCATTTATTTATCTTCCCAAAAGTTTTTAATTTATTCTCCTAGAAGATAATTTATTTAGTAGATGGATCTCTCTTCTTTCTTTGGATAAATAAATTGGAAATTTATTAAATTGTAACTCCAATTATTTACTTCGGATGTGCAAGCGTGAATTAACTAATTATATAAATCTTTAATGAACTTAATTTATTCATACTTACATCGGAGAAATAATGAACACTTATAATAAGGCTAGATTTGACTAGTTTCTAAACGTGTGCTAACTCATACATATTTTCATAACGAGGATAATAAATTATGTTAACAAGTTACTCAAACATAACATGATTCGTTGAACACTGCTTGAACACTCACATATAATTACATTGCAACAAGGTATGGGTAAATTTACCGTAAAATTTACAATTACATTTACAAAAGTGTTTAATCTTTGTCAATAATATTTTAAAAATTAATTATTGAGAAATTTTCAGTTTCTATTTTTATACAAATATTATAAATACTTAACTATAGCCATAAAATGAACTCAGATTTTGAAATCGTATATTATACGATATTGTATTTTTGCGAGACAAAAGAATATATATATATATATATATTGAATTTTATATATGTTACTTTTGTTGCTCAATTTAATGTAATATAAATTTACCTGTGCCAAATTAGCAGAACGTAACCAATAAGACATGAAAATTATTTGATAATTTTTTGCTAGCTTTTTGTTAGCTTTTAAAAATAATTTTTTTGCTTTACTTTTTAAAAAGTTACTTAATATTGGGCTCTTGTAATATCGAGCCTCTTGTAACTTCTTAAAAACTAAAGCAAAAAAATTATTTTTAAAAGCAAAAAATAACAAATAATTTTCATGCCTTTATTGGTTTCTCTTACAATACGAAGAGAGCCAAGCGAGAAAACAAGTCAGTATCGCGGAAAAGAAGCAACAATACTTTGAAACTTTCGAGTATCGATTTAACATGCCTTCTTTAAGAGTAGAGAAGATATCTTCAAATATTATTTATCCGCTTTATATATTCTACGTGTATTGCACTTTTTAACGATGATTATTCTATAATAGCATTTAAGTTTTATGATAGAATTTTTTTTTGTATAAATGGCAATGAAAGAACTTTAACTTATTTATATACATATGAACAGAAAAGATATACATACACGTTTAACTAAGAATTTTCAATATTTTTACAATGTTAATTATGACTTTCGTGTCAGGTATCATCAGGTAAAAATTTCGTGAAAACGGATATTTCTATTGAATAATACAAAGTAACATCACTTTTTTGCGTTTCCTAATTTATTTTGGGTCGGCGCCAACGGCGCTCTTCTCTTAACGTGTTTCTCCGGAATTTTGTCCTTCGGAAGTGGTACTCCGTTGGAAACGATCCCTCCTTTTCTTTTTCTTAAAGATTCCGTCGGGAGGTATTCAGTTGGCCTTAGCAATTGCCTAAAATTGTAAGGACCGTTAATATCTTCCGTATCATACTCGGTCTTGACACTTTCCGGACGTTTCTCGATCACTGTCGGTCTTAGAAGTTGCCTGAGATTAGTCGCAATATTGAATGTCTCATCATTTTGGAGATGTCCCTGATTCGTCGCTTTCCCATTCGCTAATCGATTGATACCATTCTTATGATCCACGTTATTCTGATGATTTTTCATGGGGTATCCGTTTTTCTTATGATTCGGTCGATCTGTCTTTTCTGAGTTGTTATTTACCAAGCCGTTATTTAACTCGGATTGCTCAGTATTAAAATTTTTTATTGGACTCTTTGCGACACCGTTATTTATTTTACAGGGAGTCTGTTGATTCATCGTTGTGCCATTGATCGATTGATATTCGTTGATGGAATTATGGTGACCGTTAACAAGATTCTGTCCATTAAAGACATTATGCCGTTCGTTTATGGCGTTATATCGATCGTCGATTGTGAGTCGTAAGCCAAGTGGATCGTGGATATGCGGAGAACCGGTTGCACGTTGTCCGTTCGTGTGTGATTGCAGGTTCTTGCTACGCAGGTCATTAACCTTTGTACTGGAAAAATAGATACCTTTTTTAATTCTTTCTTTAAGAAAAAGTTTTAAAAAGGCATCTAAGATTATAGATTTAATTTCATAAATTAACAGTAAATTATGAATTACTAAGAGAGAAATAAATATCTGTTAAAATGACAGAATAAATTTATAGCTTTACCTGAAAGTTTACCATAATGCCTCTGGTAACATGGATAAGAAGACGAATGCGAGATAAGTTATTAGATATTAAAATATGATGTAAGAGTTGATTTTCTAATTAATAATATCAAAATTATAACTTGATGCAAAATTTACAAATTATATAACATTCACAATTATTATAATAATATAGCAAGTAAAAGAAAATTAAGCAAATATAGAATTTGCTTTGTAAACTTTGAATAATTAAATGATTAGAGAAATCAATTATAGTCAAATTTCAAGTTTTAATTATCAGAACGTATGCAAGTCACTCTTCATAAGAACACGTAAAATATTGCGCGTTTATCTACTGTCACAGATGCATGCATATATTATATATTTCTTACCTGACATTTTTCTTGGTATTCTCGTTTTCGCGCAAATCGGATGGATGCCTCAGGGCTTTGTGCCAAATATTTGATAGATGCTGCTCTGGTGCCACTACGAAATCGCTCTGAGCCGTACGGTCCTTTCTCTCGGCGTTCACCTCCAGTATATGACTCTTCCGACTCCTATATGAGAATTTTATATCAATACAAATGAGGTCTAGCATATAGCACATCAACGAACCACTACAGTTGACTATGAAATCTATGACTATCTTCTAAACATGAGCATGTATAAAAAAAGTGTTAGAATCAATGAAGTATAAAGATTCGTAGAAATTCGTATTTTTGTTTCGATTTGAAAAAAAATTAACTCTACTTAATTAATTTTTACTGAAGCTTTAAAAATTGATTAGATGAATCTCTTTCTATTCAAAGTTCAAGCATAGTTTTGCGACTCTCTGTAATACGTAAACAGCGGCTGGGAAATACATATACAGACATAACTAACGTCAGAATAAATTAGTATAGATACAGTTGACCAAATCTACAGTGTACCTCGATGAGTGAAGGTCATTCTCTAGCCGTATCAACGGCAAGTCCCAGCCAACTTCGTCGTCTTCGAATTCCGAACCACTTGCGATGCGAGTGCCAAAAGCATTCGAAAATTGAGTATTTAAATTTCTGACTCGTTCGCGACAAAATTAATAGGCAAAGCACAACGCCCCTTGGTTTTTACATCTATATACGTATATATATATCTACCTGCTCATTTCCTCCTTCAGATCTCGATAATATTTGACACTGTCTTCCTCATGCGGCTGTGTTCCGCTGCGATATTGCAATATTGACTGCACCATATTAAATCCTTCAGGACGAACGTAATCGAGCGGCGGTTCTTCGATATCGCTCAATCTGATGCCAGGTTTGTTGCGACGAAGATTTTTATGTACCTCCTGATTCTTCATATGTACCTATGAATAGAACGGCCACAAATAACAACTAACAACTTAATTAAATTAATAGTCGACGATCGTTAGTATGGTTTCTAAGACTAAATAGGAAGATTAGAATTGAACTTGAGTAAAAAGAAATAAAATATTTTTCAATGTTAATTTCAGAACTAAATAACTTTTAATTACATTTTGAGAAAATTGAATTAGATCTGCTTGTCGTAGCTTAGGATGTACGGGATCCTTCGCGGCTGGTTTTTTTCTGACTAGTTTCTCTTCTTTTTTGTACCATCTTTGGACGATAAGAGCTGCATCTTCATGCTTTAACCCTTCGCGCAACAATGCCTTATGGCCGTCGTATATGTTGTCATAATTGTTTAAAATCCTTTTAAAACGTTCCTCTAGATCGTATCCAAACCGTTTGCGAATAGTATAACCTCGGAAGTCTATAAATGTTTAATTATGTACAATAGTCTCGGTTGTTGATTACAAGTGGCAAATTACAATTTTTATACGTACGACTTTGTATGACAGTCGCGGCATCGTTCTTTTCTAAATTTTTACGCATTTGTCGTTTCTCGCGATTATTTATATCCGTATTTTCTTGTCCTCTGCATTTTACCTCATCTATGAAAATATTAAGATAATTAAGAATACATAATGATTATTTAGGAAATTATTACTAAAATTGAGAATAGAACTCACTCAGCATAAAATTAAGCGTTTCACTTTCCTCTTTCTTACGTTTCTGAGCCAACATTTCTTCTGTATGTTTTCGAGATAACCATCCTCGAATATGACGCTGTAATGTGACCACTGATACAGCAAATTGCCATTTTTGCTTCTTAAATCTCATCTTCGCGAGCCATCGTCGAACACATGCTTGGACTATAATTATTTTCCTTAGCTGTTCTTCGTACAGTTTCGACAGAAATTCAACGTGATAGTATTTCAGAAAAACTTTTGTCTTTCCTAATGCCCATCCATCCATTTTTAATCGTAATAAAAGAAGCCGACAGTTATCCCGATTGGCAATCACTCGTTCGTCGTATCCGAAAGCAAGGAAGCAGTATCTGTGTAGTTTATAGATTCGTACAATTAAAAGTTAAATGAAGATATTTCTCCGTGTTTGTAATTTTATCGAATTTGAGAATACCTTTTAAGAAATTCGTTGAACGATATTCTATGAGAAAATCCATTTTGTCTTATACGTATTGTTTCGAGAACGCCGGTATACCTCAGCTGCTTTACAACTTTGTCCTTGTCGAAGTAACGTGGACTTCTCGAGTCATTTGGTTTTATACATCGAACAAACTGAGGTGACCCGGACACCATTTTTTGTAATAGGTCCATCAGAGAATACCGGAAATACGTCGATACAGTCTGCTGAGCTCTCGATTGTGATGCTAAACCTCGACTGGAATAACGTTCCTACGAGACATTAATATGTCATTAAAATCCCATAAAACATGAAAAGAATTAAAATATAAATTTAATACGTATGTACACACGTACCTTTGTACTTTGAGTTGATTGCGATTTTCTCGAGTCATTTTCTTGCAATGCCGAGTATAAATTGCCAGTTTTCGTGATCGGGCATTGGAACAGGAAACGAACCATATCGTATTGCGACTGTCGTACCAGTTGAATGACTTCGGGTGGCAGGAAGTTTCTGTTTTTTTCGAGAAATCCTTCGGCTTGATAGACCACACGACCAGCGAAATGATGTATCGCGAAACAGACCGCATCCGATTTGGGGCGTACGTAGAATTTTGATTTAATATTGTTGTGGAATTTCTCTGCCAGAGAGTAAGTTGCAAAGTGATTAATAATATTATATAAATAGCATGAACGTTTAGCTGCCGTTTAAAATTACGATGAATTTAAGTGAAGAATTGTATAATAATTAACTTAATCATTACCAAGTGAAGAAGTTTATTAAAGAGCTCATTAAAGTTTCAATTAATTACTTAAAAAAATGAATTTGTCTAAAAAAACCTAAAAAAATGAATCTAAAATGTTTCATGATGGAATAATGTATACATGCTGAAAGAAAGCAGCGCGCAGTGCAGTGCAAAAATACATTTATAGAATAACGTTGAATTTAGAATGCTTACCGATCAGAGATCGATTGGTTGCTCTGGGAAATCGACTCTCCTCGTCGAGAAGCGCCAGAAGTCCCATGGGCTTGCTCAATAACATATCGAGAACCGGCCTGTTGTCGGAAAACTCGACGAGATCCACGGGTATTCCCTCGGCCATGTACTCCTGTTGCTCCCAAGTGAAGATGTGTTGGTTAAAGTAGTACTGTATCTGCTCGTTAGCTATGTTGATGCAGAGTTGCTCGAACGAGTTTCTGGGAAAGTTCTCGAAGCCGAAAATGTCGAGCAGCCCGATTGCCAGCGGCTCGTAATTCGGGGAGCGGCTGAAGCACAATAAACAATTGATCTGGTTGACCATCCAATCGAAGAGCCGACCATAGAGACCCTTGGCCATTGCATCACGAGCCGCACGAGCTTCGGCTACCGTATTGTTCCGCGTAATTGTCTCGCCTCTGGTCATCACCGAGTTTGATGTCAGGGCCTCTAGGAGATCGTTCTGTTCAACGCCGAGTAGTTTCGAAACTGAAAACGAAGCGATTTCTACAATAATGGCACGTGCGATCGATTGGTATTTTTATGAAGATTTATTTATGCGTAAATAGAGAGGAGTTTTATTAAGTTAAATCGTAATCATAATTGATTATATTAATAGCGTTTCTAATTATTACTAAATTATTATAGCAAATATAACGAGTGCAGAAATTTTACCTCTATGTAATGGAACGGTGTCGATGACTCTGCTTTTATTGTCGGTGTTGTCTTGCGTTGCCACTTCGGCGAATTCAATGTCACCCAAATGGAGAATAGCGGCTAAAACCCGATACACCGTGTCTACCTCGCTATCCTGAAATCCGAGTACCTTGAAACCCATTTTGAGCTGCTGAAACTTATCAATGTGTGTCTGCGACGTGTGACTATAATGCGTGAGATATCGATGATATCTCCGAAGCGTAGGGTCGAGATAATAGTCTGAAAGACGGTCGTCTGCTTCCAGGCCATCGTACATATAATAGAAAATGTGAAAGTTCCGCTCAGCTCTGAAAAGTAGCAGAATTTGCCTTTAATTAATTAATTATATATATATACACGAACTATATATTATTTTTCTGAGAACGTACTCGGCTTGGGCGATCACTCGTGATTGTTCCAACAGATATACTGAGATTCGCGCGCCGGTCACTTTTCCACCTTTGGTCATCGTCAGATCCAGGTATTTTCCGAATCTGGAAGAGTTCGCGTTGATGCCGGTCGTGGCGTTTCCGAAAGCTTCCATTATAGGATTAATTTGCAGTATTCTCTCCTCAAGGTTACGATTCGGCGCCTTGCTGAGATAGACGAGCTGTTTCAATAGTAAATTTGCGCTTTCCGTCTTTCCGGCACCTGATTCGCCGCTGATGACGATCGCTTGGTTTTGACGTTGATGTAGTAGAGCTTGATATGCCGCATCGGCGACCGCAAATATATGCGGGGGATTATCCGATCTCGCTTGTCCCTTGTACCGTTTTTGTTCCTAAAGAATAAACCATTATGATAATTATAACGATTTATACTTCACTGATTATTTATTGCATTAATTATTTATTAATACAATAAATAATTCATGTATGTGTTGCGGTATACCAATACAACAATTTATCCAATATACTTACAATACCGGTGTATAAACCCAGATTAGTGAAAGGATTAACGGCAACCAATATATCCCCGATGTATGTGTATATCTGCGCTTGCTCATACCGGTGCTGCAATTGATCGACAATAGCCTCTTCTGAGAGCATGTCGAGAGCCGCCAGATCATCCATGTACATCTTCTCTGGTCTCGTCTTGCGGTCCGTCTTCAATTTGCCATGTTTCGTAGTCACTTCCGGCTGCCGGTGAACGCGACCTTCTGCTCTCTGTCTACAAATTTCCTCTCTCAGTCGCCCCCTGATTTTCTCTACGATTGGTTCCACTTTTATCAATAATGGATGCTCTCTCAGTTCGCCGGCAAACGGCCGGTGCTCCAAATCCTTCACCAAGCATTCCGCTATGAAATCTGTCAATTCCGTCGAATACATGTCTGGATTCTTCAAGGAGGGGGGAGGATTTCTCGGAATTTGAAAAAGCGCTCGCATGGGATGCAATTCCGATAAGGGAGGATCGCCCTCGGCTAACTCGATGGCGGTAATGCCGATCGACCAGACATCGCAGCGCGAATCGTACGAGGAATCCAATTGTTGTTCGCAAGCAATAACCTATTTTGCGACACAATGGAAAAATACGAATTGTATTTCAAAGTTTACGAAACAGCCGAATATTTCGAAATTATATGAAATATTGTACAAAAGATTTTTTTTCCTCAATCGATCCAGGGCAAATACACTGAGAAAAATGTTTTGTATTATGAACCAAAAGTTTTGTTGATATATACCCAAGAAAATTGTTCAGTTGCTATAAACAAGTATGTTATTTGCTTATATCTTGTTAAATCCTTTTGATCTAGAGAACAAAACAGTTTTGTTCTCTAAACAATTCTGTTTTGTGCTCTAAACCAAAACGATTTAACAAGATATAAGCAAATAATATATTTGTTTACAGCAATTAAATAATTTTCTTGGGTATATATCAACAAAACTTTTGGTTCATAATGCAAACATTTTTCTCCGTGTAGATCACTCAATTTGCCGTATCATTTTCCTCGCTTTTATTTATTATAAAATATTTGCTTCAACGTAATTTCTTAAGTAAGCTTACCTCCGGCGCCATCCAATATGGTGTCCCGACAGATGTGTTCTTCCTGGCAAGAGTCGCGGCCAGATGCGACGATACGCCGAAATCGACCAATTTGACGCGCGCTTCTTCCGTAAGAAGGATATTATGACCTTTCACGTCGCGGTGCATACAGTGATTACTGTGCAGAAAGATCAGAGCTTCGACAGTCTCCTTCAAGATATAAGCTATTTGGTCATCCGTTAGGCGACTGCCACGTTTTTTAAGACCCTGCACGAGATCGGTCACGGAGCCTCCAGTGCACAACTGGAACCGAAGCAATTAACTTTTTACATACCCCGATTCCGTTCATTCCTTGAAAAATCGACAAATTAATATACGTAGCAATTGCAGAAAAGCAACCAAATTGTATTAAAAATTTCGAATTATTAGAAAGTATGATATATTTTCTTAATTGATTCACTTGCTTTCTCTTTAATGGAAGATATTTATAGAATCCAATAGAATAAATAACAGCTTTTACGAAGCATCGTTTAACTTGTTACAATTAATTATACAAATAATCTTAACTTGTTTTATCTTTTTAATGAAAATGAGCCACATATTAATTTTCTTTTCCGTGAATTTGAAATTTAATGATGGTACTTACCTCCATCACGAACCATAATTGGTCTTCTTCCTGGCCAGGCTTTGCTCGCTTTAAAAATAAACCGTAAAAAAGTGGAATATTCGGGTGTTGATTTAAATCTCTCAGCACTAGATATTCTTCTTCAATCTCCTCGATGTTATCAGCGACGTTCTCCAATATTTTAATGGCTACTTTGTTGCGAGTTTCTTTATCATAAGCAGAGTACACTTCGCCGTATGTACCCTCGCCGATCAATTCTTCCAATTGAAAACGCTCGCCTGGATCCGGTATCACATCGAAATTGACATGTTGACTGAGGCCGTGATACGCCATGTTAGTCCCGCCTCCGGTCATTTCTAGACACAATCGATACAAACGTGTTAGAATTTCTCAAATAAGATGATTACGCCAGTGCGAAGTCTACCAAACAGAATAATAGATCCATCGAGTATTATTTAATAAATTATTGTTTATCTTTATATAAATCGTTTTTGCTTTCCTCGCTTTCGAATGTTGAATATTGTAACATTGAAATCTCGAGTTCGAGGTTCGAGATTCCAGTTAAACGGAGCAGCAACATTTAGAATATCTTAGAATAATCTCGTTAACTTAATAATAAATTTCATTACTTTAAGGCTTACTTACGCAGTGATATTTCCATCTATCGGCTTTTATGAAGCATGAGACACTTTTTGCAAAAAACGTTAAAACATATTAGAGAAAATTTTAATGCAGTTACACTCTCCGTGATAAATACAGTTTTTTATTCAATTAATTTTATTGATCGATTCTTTTTTTACATTTTCTCATCGAAAATTTGAAATCTTAAAAGTTTTTATTCTTTATTGGCTCGGAAAAATGTCAATAAACGTTGTTAACTCTATCGACTGCGACACACTACTGGGAGCATTCGTTTTCCAACTGGATATCTCTTAACTCCTTAATAGTATTAGTTCGAGTATTAGGTTTGTATCAGTTAAACCGGCGCACTTTTGCTTCGTCTCAGATATAGGTCTGCCAAGTACGATGCGCCCCGTTTAATTTAAAATTTCTTTCGTGACTGTACATTGAAAGACTGGTTGTGAGAATCATTAAATAGTGCATTCGTGCAGTACACAATGCGAAGATCAATTCGTGCACAGAGAAAGCTACGATATTAAAAATATTTAATTCTATTCTGATGTGCGCACGTGTTTTTCCTTATTTTAATCCTGTATATTAAAATTTCTTGGAGAAATTTACCATGATATTAATTAAAGCTGAAGTTAATTAAAAAGCAATATTATCTTAATATTTTCGATATATAATTTCGAATTATATTATACATAACAGAAATTATTTTACATCATTATTTCTGACATCATAAAACAAATATTATGAGGCTTAATCGTATTTTTATTGCATATATCTTACCCTAATAAGATTCACTTTGTTATTATATTCCACTTTTTTACAGCTAGGACATGTATTTCGAACAATGTTGACTTTATATTGGAAGTTATATCCAATTCCGCGAAGCCATGTTAAGGAACAAGTTTAGAAGTGGCTTCAAGTAATGTTTTATCGCAACATATTGAAAATGCGATATAAATAATATAATTACAAAAGTAATTAAAATTGTGTATAATAATAACTATAAATTATGTTCTCTTTTCCAATTTCATTTTCTTTAGCGAAAGAGAGATTATTTAATAATATATAAGTCTCATGTCTCTAATATTGTGATAAATCGAAACTATTCAGATACTCTCTTGATTACTGCAGAAATCGATTTTACTCGATGTTTATTCGTGCATAACAGCGAAAGGATTTCTCTCGGAGTGCTTCGCAGCCTGCCTTACTAATTTTCGATGCGTTTAATTTCACTAGGCATGCAGATTGAATTCGTAGCGTGACTGACAAGAATGTGCTTTAATTAAACATAAAACATTGGATATTAAATCATCTTTCTTATTGAAATTCTAATCAGTACTCTAATATGGTAATCACATTATTAATGATTATCAGATTAACGATTATCAATTGAATAATAACTGAAAATTATTTTCAATAACAACAAATTAGGATATAGAACTATAAATTTAAACTATACTATATTTCAATAATAATTAACTGTTGCTAGTATACTAATAATGCAAGTTACACGATCCTCTTATTAACGGTTTTTATCACGCAAATTACATAGTTTAGAAGTATAGGTATATAATTACTCTCTGCGTGAGTAAAATGATGGGAATCATGTCAAAAGCTTATTTATTTATTAATTGTTTGCATGTACAAGAGTCTGCGCGCATAATTATAAAAGTTGCACTGGGGCTCTCAATGAGACCGCTAATTAATACCTATACCGTAATAACAGTTTTTACACGCAAAAATTGAGACAGAAACCCCTCTTTTGTACTAAAAATAATGCGTGCAACCGCGAACACGCGTTTATTGAATTAAGATACATATATATTATATTAAACGGTCTTTCTATAACGTCGAATTGATAATGAGGCTATTTTCTGCATCATTGGTTGAGATGATTAAGAAATTTCGATTTGTTAAATTATATTGATCATTGAATTTCTTCATAACGTGATAATAGTAATCTTGTTAGTAAACAGCATTTTCTTTTCTAATATTGAAAGTTTTGAAAATCACAGCCTATCAGATAAAATCGTAAAATAACATATAATATTATAGTCGTTAATATTTGAAGCGAAAGTAGTGAAACTCTCAGTTATCCTAAAAGTACTTAGCTTAACGGTCAAACCAATAATTATTATTCAATAAATTAAATCATTTTTAACATAACAGTTTAAGAAAACATTTAGTTTTGTTTAAGAAAGTCCAATAAATAACACAGTGTTTATTATATTAATTTAAAACTTTTTCAAAAATCTCGCGCGAACAGTTTGCTTAAACATACTGTTTAATAATTAGGTAATTCTTCGATTTCTATAAGTTTTGTTTGCTAGAAATTAAATCGATTTATAGAATTGATTTTTTTTTCAAAAAATGAACGAATAGTATAAAAATCGAAAGATAAACTTATTTAATCATGCTTCTTGTATGATAATCAGTCATGCTCGTTTTCGTGTGCGTTCTTCATAATGCTTCTTTATCTATTCATTTCACAGATCGATGCCCTCTACTGCGGACATTTTACTGCAATTTCTACGAAAGCATTGTCATTCAGAATTGATTGTTGAAAAGTGCTCATGGTTGAAAATCACCCGCGAGACATTTCACCGCGAAAATGCGCGATCACGTTTCAATCTCATGGTTCGATACCTTTGGCAAAAGTATCAATTGCTCAGCAATAACCAATCGTATACCCTCGATCACGTGCTTGCCAAGAGTATTAGAGCGAAGAAACCCGATGTGAAATCGGCTTAAGGGTTCAGCTGTAATGTAAAATCCTACTGCTTTGAACAATACTTGTGACATGTATAATATAAAGACGTAATATGTGAGAATTAAAAAAAAAACTATAAATGCGACTTCTTCTGAATAAAAATTTTATTAATTAATTGCATAGAAGATGTTTTCTTTATTGTACATGCCTTGTTATAGTCGTAAATTTTAAAGAGAGAGAGAGAGAGAATAATATGTATTCTTAAACTTTTTTTTCTTAAAACATAAAAATGATGAAATTCACAGAAATATGGCATTGTACGGTGATCAAATTATTCTTGAGCAAGAAAGGTCTTTTTACAATACAATAATTCAATACGGAATGGGATTTGCGAATGGAAAAGCGGTAATAAAATCTTTTATTACGGCGTTTTAACGGCCAACAGGGGTAATTATTATATTTCTGGGAAACCCTACGAAAACAATGCTTGCTCGCGTTTATCCATGATGAAATTACTCGATGAATTACTCAAAAGCAAAGAGTGTCACTTGGACAACTTCCCATTTTCACTTTGCGACTTTTATGTAGCCATTAATTTCTGTTTTGACTTTACTCTACAAATGATCTATTGTGTTTCAGATCGTTGCACCGGCAAAGGAATACCGATTCATTATGATGTCTTCGTCGAAGGATTACGATTCGACCAGAGATACAACTTTGATAAGAATTTGATATTATCTTAATTCCGTGGATGTTACGATAACGTATCGCATGAATTAATTCAGCGAATTAATAAATTCAAGGAACAAAGGCAAAATGTTGAATCTTCTTGAAAGGTTAAGGATTCGTAGTTCCGCTTTCGTGATTCGCATTAATATCTTGCCAATAAATCGTTCGGCTGATAGCGCGCCGTCGGAGAAAGACGAAGATGAAAAACGCTAGAGAAAAAAAGGGAAAGAAAGACAGAGGCGAATTTTTACTCACGCTGTAATTTCTCCGGTTTGCTTTTAGTGCGGTCGTATGTCAAACTGTTCGGTACGCAAAAAGATGGAAGCTTTTCCCGATTGTATATACGTTGCCAGCCGCGGTTCCGCTGGTTTAATCTTTTCAGCGTGACGACGTAACGGTACAGTGCGTGCCATCAATGACTATGCTGCGTCAACCGACGCTCCTGCGTAACGTCGCTTATGGAACTGCGCAATGTCACCGAAATCATACTCGATCGTATGTTAATCAGATTCAACAAAGTGAGAGAAAATTATGCAAATCAGTATAGTGCATTCGCGATATGTGTTGGAGTTCGCGCGTTTCATAGCGGTTTGCGGAGAGAAGACGGAATCACATTTTTTTAGTCAATCCGCTGCAAAGTTTATTCGTTAAATACAAAAATAAATATTTAACAAATGTTAAATTATAAATATCAGTCATATATATTATATAACAAGTATGTAAAAGATAAGCGAGCAGTATAATCGCGCAAAAATTCGCGAATAAAGAGGCTTTCATCTTTCGATACAGTGAGTTGTGGAGAGGAGAAATTCAATTGTTCGATCGTAAATTGCTGCAGCTTCTAAAGATAATCCCGTTTAATTTGCTTCTAGCATTTTGTTGCCCTTAATTTGAATTTTTTTCAATAATTCTTGACGATATCGTATATCGGAAGTCTCTCTACTCAATTAATCTCTCAATATGGCAGGAATATTGGAATAATTTTTTGACATCGTATTTTATTCAACAATTATTAGACTAGAGAATCGAATTTCTGTTTGCTCCTGTAGAAATTAGATCGCCCAGAATATTTTATAGTACATATTTAACGAGCCATTGCTGAGAAAATCTTTTAAAGGAGGTGAATGGCAAGATAGATGAGCGCAGTTTCTTTTAACGATCGAAATTTTCAAACGAACCACGAAGCGTCGCTCTATTAACTAAGCGTTCGTCATCGTTAAAATCTTTGGTAAGAAAATCGAATTGTGAGCAGAGAAGTTTTGTGCGCGACTCTTACGACGAAATGTTTTTGCGCCATGAGAGAGTTGTGCAATGCGGTATACACAGCGAACCGTGGAAGTAATTGCCGCCTTTTCTATAAGCCGAAATACGGTACGTGTAATCCGGTCTCTTTGTATGTAAATGAAGTAGCAGTATTTGCGACACAAAGCTGCGCTGCCTGCCTACAGAAATGTTGCTTGAAGGAAAAGATACGCGTAACATCAAGATACGAGTACACGAAGGTATAATCGACATTTAAGTACTTCGCTGAGCGATGCTATTATGCTATAATATATAAAGAACGAAAGAAAGGATAGAAAAACGTACTTTATAGGCATTGTCATCCCATAAAGTTGTTATTTGTCAGTCATCTTCACGCTTTGATTAAATGAGAGAGGAAGCAGGACGTGCGTTTTATTCCATTTTGCCATATGACATGACGTGAGAAATTTTTTAGAAAGATATAATTGTAAGTAAGACACATATATATGTTTCATACTTAATAATGTGTGAAAAAAACGTTGAACGTGGAAAAAAAATTGCGAAAGAGAGTTAAGAATTAAATTTCAGAGTTTACGATCCCGCTGGTAGCTTATACTTGATGTTCTTCGTTTCATAAAAACAAGATTTATAAGGAATGCATTCGTATATAAAACTCAACTCCTATAGTCTTTCGCGATCATAAATCCCAGTTGGCATTGTCGTTTCGAAAACGGATTCCATTTGAATCGTGGAATGATGCACTAAAAAGTGACTCTCACTTGACATACAATAGACTTGAAACGGTTATAAGTCAAGTCAAGTCGGACAAAGAAGGATATTTCCATGTCGGGGAAAACTGCGAAGAGGGCAAGAAGAGTGAGGGAGTAATTAGTTTTAGAAGAAAGTTAAACGATATCCGCGGAGGAGGCAGAGGTAGCAATCATCAAGAATATTCAGAGCCGAACGGCCATAGTCATAGATTATTGACTTCGGTTTCTTTTCCCCGTGCTTTACATCTTTCTCTTATCGTTTATTAATATGTATATTAATACTTTCCAAGAATTAAAAAATTCCTGATTGCTTGAGTTGCCGATATTGAAATCATAAGAATTTACGTGTCAAATGAGTTTTAAAAGTTCGGCGATACAAAAATTTTCTTGATTTATGTAGAGTATTGTAAGAGTAGCAGTTGTTTTCAAAACAACTATAAACTTCTTATAATTAATTTAAAAAATATAATTATTTTTGTAGAGAAATTTATTTAAGACTTATACTTTTCTATTTTCTTGTAATTTTAAATAACATTAAATTCGCAATTATAAAATTATTTTGTAAAAATTGGTGAGATCTCGGCAACGAAATCAATCTTGTCGAGGAAATGGAAATGCACTTCCCGAGTGCAACGGTGCGCGAGAAAAAAGTCATGTAACAGTATCCGCTGTTACATTGTACCGTACTGAATACTATTATTTTTTACGATGCGTTTCTGCTCCTCCTTTCATAACGTACATGGGGAAAGTAATGAAAAATCTTATGTGGAATTTCCCATGCATTTAAACAAATACGCAAACAACATTAAGATAAGAAGTATAAAAATGATTTACAAAAGAAAAAAAATCCCACGACAAAGATGAAGAAATTGAGTCAAGAGCACAACTGATTGTGAGACTAGTTACTTATTCCCGCATGATCGTATTCATTTTACGAAATCATTTCCTACTGCTAAAACGGCCGAATTGCGTTCTTCATGCTTCCTTTGACGCAACCATTTCCTTGTAATTGCAAAGAACATGTTTTATAGAGTTCTTTCTTATGTGATGGGTTTCGCATTGAAAAAATGTTTCATATGCATTCATGTATCATCATTATATTTAGAATTGGATAAACTATTACAGCGAGAATATAAATAGAAAATCTCATCGAGCTATAATGCAAAATTTGATTAATTTTCTTCCAAAAGTATATTTAAACTTAATCGATGTCATGTAGTTTTATCATACTTCTATTGCTTTTATTAATTTCATTTTTACATTCGCGCTTGATCATTATAATTATGAAGAAGAGGAAACTAATGAAACATACCAATTTTTCTGAATATTAAATTATCTTGATCTGAGCGGAGGGACAATTATTTATCAATTCGGCGTATATGGTGATAATTATAGATTTAGACGTAGTACGTCGCGGATATTGCTTCCTCGAAAGTTGCTCACATAACTCGCATGTAACAGATATTTGATTAGCCGTGTTACCGGCGCTACGTGCGGATGTGTTTAGTAAAGTGCGCTTCGCTCGGTTCATTTAATTATCTCCCTATATCTATCCTATAATCTTGATTATGCGTGCGGATACGCGACACTTGTGAAAGTAGGAAAATTTCGTTCAATCACATCGTACAATTAAAGGTATATTCGATCGAGGGATGTGTCATTAAAATTGAACATGATTAAAACAAGGCATTTTATGCGTATGCGTATAATAACGAGAAAATTAACGTGAGAATTCTTACATACAAGAATTCTAAATAGGTTGGAAGTCGACCTTGGAAAGTCACGTAATAGATGCGAATGACGGTGGCCTAGACTGATGAGCAGACAAACAGAACGAACATATGTTGTTCTTGGGTGTGACGGATGATCCTCTCTCATGATTTACGGAACTCGCGTGACCACTGCTCATATAACTGGTTTTCATCGGTTATTACCATGTTCGCACTACACGTGGTATACATTGATATGTACTGTATACGGCAAGTTGCCGAGAAAGTTTTCGACCGTTCCGGTGCCCTTCGCCGTGAGCAATCTTACGTTCCGAAAAAGTGTCCATGACTTTCCTTACGCGTCGAATTCAAGGTGCAATGTTCAGGTGCATACGGTCTCGCTTAAGAGGACACGTGATTTCTCCAAACTTGTAATCCACCGACGTATAACATATACATATAGAAATTCGGTTTGCAAGAAATAAAAAAGAAATGATTAAAGTGTTTTTATAAGATGATTTCTTAGACCTTCGTTGTCTTATCGGTACAAAATAATTTTTTATGATTCATTGATTGTCATGATTAGTCATTACTGACAGAAATGATGATAATACTATAATATCTCGATAAGAATCTCTGATAACAGTCTGAGCCAATAACTCCTTTTCGTTAGATGTATCTAATGTCAAGTTGCGTTTCTCACGCGGCTGATGATTCTCTTTTTATTAGAATATACTTATAATTAAATATTAATTAAAATATATTGACAATTGAGATATTGACAAAACTTTTTAATATAACATTATACTTGGCATTGATTTTTCACATTAATATTTTTTTATCAATAGACATTTGTTTTTATATTATTTGATTGATTATCATTTATATAATTGCTACGTTAAAACTTGTGACATAAAGTACATTAGTAATATAAGATATAATGTCTTCTCTCTCTCTCTCTCTCTCTCTCTCTCTCTCTCTGTAAATTGCGATATAATTAGTACTATTAAAAATAGATAATGTGCACAATTATTCTGCGAGTTAATTAATTGAATGACATGATTATTTAATTTGATAATCAGTTATTATACGATATGTGTGCTAAGTTCTTTATTAGTATTGCTGAGAATTAAGTTGTAATATTTAGCTTCAATCTTTTCACTGTTTTTATTTTTGTGCGAAACGCTAATTACAAGAACAACGAGCGTTTAATTTAAACGATTATATATAGATATTTCACACAATTTGTAATTTTAATTTTGGAAAACTTTCTGCTCTTCTGGATCAACTTGCAGCTGAGTTTTTTAACGAAGATATAGAGGAAAACAACATTATTTATCGAAAACTTTTACAGCTCGCGAAAATCCCTTCTTTTTCAGTTGCTTACAACGCAGAAATTATCAACATATTTTGTACACATAGCATGTGCACAACATATTTTGTACACACGCGCTTCTACATTCATGAACTGTTATATTTATACATATGAAATAGCTACTGAGATTACAATTGACAGTAACAACTGCTGCTCTAATGATTATCACGTGATTTTCATTATTATTGTCAATCTTATTGTAAGTAAAAATCGTACTAACGGACAAGTCCGTTAGTACGATTTTTACTCTTTATATACAATAGTTTGTGCACAATATATCACAGATATTTTGAATAATCACTGATATTGCACAGAGTATATAATTTGTATATATATTACATTAATTTATAATACTACATTATATTACTATTCATCACTAAGAATTTATTACTCTAGAATCACAAGAATTTTATTATTATCACTAAGAATTATTTACTATCATCATTAAGAATTTATTATTCTAGACTCACAAGAATTATTTATTATCTGAATTAATATTTCACGTTATTTAATTTTCTGATTAACGTTTAAAATAATATAAAAATATACAATCCTTTGATCGTGATTTATATTACTTACGTGTACTGGTGAAGCAATCTCTAGTAGAAAATATAAAACTGTTTAGTTACGATGAGAGCACGAGAAATAAGTAATGCACACGCAAGAAATTCGTCGCAACGCAATAATGGTCGGCGGGTCAAGTTATAAATTCACTCGCGTGTCAAGTACACAGAGAACAGTTGCGTTGGGAATCGGCGCGTTTGGCACGGTACTTCGCGACTACCGACTGCTTGACTACCTGATTGTAAAATGTTGTGGAACAGTATCAACTGGCGAAGAGCGCGGCTGCACGAGTGCCGCGTCTTCAACGTGACGCCGGTCGCGTTCGAAGGAAACCGCGCGTTGGCAACCCCTCTCCATTCGCTCCATCGTAGGTCTTCGTCCGCTTCGCGTTTCTTCTCTCTTCCGGGAGTAGTTGGGTCATTTCTCATCGCAATCCTTTTCGCAGCCAACAATCGCCGCGCGCCAAGTCCCGATCGAATCGATTCGCTAAAATCGTCTTTGAAATTCACTGCTCCTTCACAGCAGATTTATCTTTAATATTTGCTATTAAAATGCTGTTAAAAATTTGCAATTTTTATGTATGCAAAGTTTTCCTCGTTAGTTGTATTCTTCTCGGTTTGTCGGCACAAAGTGGAAATAAGATTAGAAATGCATATGCATATGCATACATGTGGAATGCTCGAAAGTTTATGATTAAAGGTCGATGTTTGCGCCACGTCTATTCATCGTTAAACAACTGAACTGAGAGTATGAAAAATTGGCGTATACCTTCAAAGAGGATCACGGAGATGATCGCATAAAGTTCATTAATCATTAAGGAAAGTGTTATCCGACTGATTAGGCATCGTTCGCATAATAAGTCTGAGAACAGTCTCGGCATTCATTCTCACTTCGATTTGCGCTTCACTCATCATCTTGTCTTCCAACATACATATATCACAGATGCTCGTTACCATCGCATCGGTCAATCTTAAGATTAACTTTCACTCATTCATTATTTTTACGTTATGGTCGTACTATGATCAGCATCGGATCAATACGCATGTGATCGTAACATAAAACAATAGCATTAAATTGAACTTGATTGAACGAGCCATTTCGTTGTCGCATCATATCGTCGCATTTTGCCGTCTATCAATTTGTATCTTCTATTTCTCGTTGTCACGACGATGGTTTAACAGTTCCGTTCTTACTGTTATTCTCTTTGTTATTATCTAATTCCAGAAAATTACATTTAATTATAATGCAGATACACGTAACGGGCATTTTATTGTGTAATATCTGACATAATCATAGTCTCTGTAAATAATGAAAAGGCCTTAGAATGACAGTGATGTTCGAAGCGTCTCATTATCGGAATCCTTTGCTACTTTCTACATGCATGGGAAATGTGAAGGCGATTCTTTTTTTAAAATAACAATATTACAGTAACTAAAAGACCAATCGAATACTTGTATTCGATTGGTTGATGCAGGAGCTACCGATTATAGCGATGTCGTTAATGCAGTAAGCTTTCATTATTCACTTACGGTCGAAATATTTCCCCTTAGCAGCATTTTTTTAAAGGTCGCGCGAGCGCCGCGGCGGATGTGCGTTCATGGAAGCGTAGAAGCGCGGCCGATAAGCGAGATAACGTTCCTCTAGCTCGACGTCACAGTCGGATAAGTCGGAGCTCAACGATGCGTGATAAGTATGCTCGCTTTACTCGTCGTGCTCCTCTCGCTGACATTCCCAGCTTGACATATGTACATGCTTGCAGATAACATACGTACGAAATATATAGGCTGAATTAGCTGAAAGCGACTATCTACTACTAATACTTCAGCCGGGGATTAAACGGTATCGATGTATTTGTATGATCAACGTTTCGATAACATTTATAAAACGCCATTTCATAAATGAATATCATCTTGGTCTTGTATCAGCAGAAAGATATTAAAATTGTTACTGATATTTTAGATTATTACCGTGTCATGCCACATACAGTGTAATAGATGAAATTTAGTATATGTTTACAAAGTTGGTTAATAACAATGCCTTTATGCATTTATGCGTTTAGTGGATCTAACGTAATTTCGAATGTTCGTACACAAACAAGTAACTTTTCGCATGAATAGACGACAAAGTTAAGACATCAAACTACTGCTCACATTGATTAACGTGAATTGTAATTTAGTTAAATCCTATCTGTTATAGCCAAAATTATAAAGATAAAAAATGAAAACTATAAATACTATAAATCATACTAATAAAGATTGTGATTAATCGAGCTTTCTAACAAACATGGATAAAGTAAACGGTAAAACTATATTTATTAATTAATTTTAAGTTGACTTTAATATAAAATACTTTATTTTTATGACTACATTTTTAATTAAAAATTTAAGATACATAAGAAGATACATAATATTGAAAATTCCGATAAATAATGATATCTATTAATTTCTGCAAAGAAATTTAAAGAAAAAATTCAGAGAGTCTTCCATAGAGTAAAAATTGTGAATTAAAAGATATTCTATATTTGTCTAAACGATTTGATTCACAATTAAAATTTAAAAAATTAAAGTTCCAAATTCCAAAATTAATAACAAAACAAATTATTATTATGTGTTAAATTTAATACATTCCACGCTAATTACATACATCCCGATATTTTACGGATTGCTGGTACTACAGTATACTAACCAGCGAATGATAATGTGATTTCAAAAAGATTCTACTTTTACATTGCACAGCACGTGAAAATGGCGTAATTATTGGATAACATGTTTGATGATTTTAGAAAGCATTAATAATCCACAAACAGCTTTTTAGATATAATTTTATTTGACTATATTTTTTAAATTTCACTAATGCTAAATGTTTTAGACATTTTCTTATCAAAAATTTATTCTTTTATGTTGCTTATCGATAATACAACTTATTGATTTTTTCTGAGTGCTCTGCTAAAGATATTCTGCTTTTATTAGATGGAGCAAGAAGTCCGTGAAACATATATAAGAATTTACAGAAATCTATTTTATCACTAACCGAGAAGTGTCAAGAAAGTGTGCATGTTTTAAAATTAACATATTTTACTATAATCTTTATATTAGTATATTCTTTTTAATTTTTTCCATATTTTTAATTTTTATTTTTTTCTGTTAAATTTATTATTTAATGACATTACAATATATGCTTATTACATGTATGTAATTATTACCATATACATATGTATGTAAATTCTTTTACTTTATTGCTCTGTCTATCATAAAAGTAATTAATGTCAATTGTAACATAATATTTATTTAATAGTCATTATTTATTAAATATCAATAATGTAAATTTCAATTTTTTTTGCAAAATAATTCCATTATTATAAAGATCTTATCAGATAACGATTTTTTATAATGATATAAACATCGTCGAATAATATAACAAATTGAAATGCGTTAAGGTAGTTATTAAACAGGAAATAGACCCTTGACATTTTTTTACGAATATATTTATCTCTATAATGAAATGTGGAATATCATCACACGACAGTGTGATTACAGTGTTATTAGAATCGTTCTTGATAACCAGGGGTGTCATCCGTGCTTGGCAAACAGATTTAAGCTGAGTAAATGCATCACTCGTATTCGTTTGATCAAATAATTGTACAATACAATTCGCGTCCATTAGCTTTCATTAAATATCATTAATCACGGTTATGAAAGTGACAGCTTCATTTAATAATTATCCGGGAGCGGTATTGAGGGATTGTAGTTTCGTAGTACGGCATGCTTAAAGCCGACAAACAACGGAAGCCATTGTTCCCGATGTATTAGAGATTTACAGGAAAGAAAGTTTGTTTACCTGCGCTATAAGAGCCTCCATTGTTCCGTCATTAATTTCCGTAATTATTCTCGAAAACGTTGATCGCCGCTTTACTTTGGTGGATAATCAAACGTTATTAATAATCACGTTTCGATTTTCAATTTACTAGAAACGATATCTTCTTTTTTTTTTCGTATTTTCCATATCACTGTATCGCGCTTCCAGTCTACCACTTTATATTCGTTTATTATTCCCTGAACTTGTCGACATGCAAACTAACATAACGTTAAAATATTCCCTCTTTCTCGTATAGTATTAAATTAAAGAACTGGTTTTAACTTTTCTAATCGATAAACACACAAGCTGGCAAACATCTGTCTTTGTTTGGCTTATATTGTGGTCATAGATAAGATTGGAAGCTTCAGCCATCTGTTACTAAAATCAATCTTCTATCTAGAATCGTGTTATACGCGTATTTATATGCGGTGTCAACAAAATGTTCAGAAAACATGGGCGTGTTATTTAACTTTGCGTCAATCCAGAACTGAATTGCTTTTTATTGCCTTGTTTTTCCTATCCATCACGTTTCACGCGAATTGTTTTCGAACAATATTTACCGACCAAGTTTTCTGCATTAGCCGTTATGAATCGTATTGCCCGCGCCGAGATAATCAGCCGATCGGCGAATCATCGGCCGGATCATTCTGATGTAAATTGCTCCTCGCACGCGCGATTGTCATGTCATGAGGGTAGATCGCAGTTCGTTGATCCCGCAGAAACGATAAATTTCGCTTAGACCCGCAGCTACGGGATCCTAATTTCTCAGCTGGACATCGTCAGTTGTCCTTTTACGAATTCACGTTGCGGGATGCAATAAGTCGACCACCCGTGGACTTGGACGATCTGTACGACGCGGGAAGCCCAGACGCGTCTTCTCGCACGGATGTGCGAGTCGTTCATCGATAATTGTTACTCCTACAATACCATTGTCGACATTCATTTCATTTTCGTATCGTCGAGGAAAGAAATTGCCTCTTGATTATATCGATCGGTGTAAACATTTTTCTAGATACACATGTCATAGGTCGTAAGTTAGTATTAATTCGGCGTTAGTATGTTCTTTCGTAATGAAATAATTTATATGACGTCCACTTCCCGGCGCCGTTTATTGGTCCGGAATAAGCTACGTGGCACAGGACAATTTCAGAACGATTTACCCTAAGGGCTTCTCAACGGCGTTCCGGGGTTGAATCATCGGGGGGTAAATTAAAACGAAGACTTATGGAAATGCAAACATTCGTGTCACCAATAACGATTCCTCTCGCTGAAGACCTAAACTTCAGGGTACGAGCTAATATCGATCAACGAAGACGTGTATGTGTGAGCAAATTACCAAGTTAATTGCATCTTTTTTTGGCCGAGTCGTGTCTTTTTATGTTGAAAATATGGCGATGAACGTTATCAAACAAAATTTCACGGCTGCAACGTAATTTCATTATTAGCAAAACAAATTTTATAAAAGCTCCCCTTATTAAATTGTATATAAAAATAATTAGAATAGTTTATCTTGTTTATAGTTTGTTTAAAAATATGTAAAATTTTAAGAATAATTTTTTCCTTCTATCAAAATTCTATTTAATCAGACCTTTAAGAAAAAATTATCTGTAAGAATGTCACAGAAATTCTAGGTGACAATAATAGTTCTCCAGGTTTTTGCACACTCGCCGCCTCCAATTGTACGCCAACGTACGATTGTTTCGAGAACTCTTATGGATGTTCGCGCTTTGTCCTCGTTGGCCGGACGTGTCCTCGTTGAAGACCGAGGAAGAAAATAATTGGACATAAATCCACCCGGTGGCTGATTCGAGGTGGTCATTATGCGGGTCGGAGCGTACCTTCGCTCGAGTGCAACGCAAATACAGGCCGCTGCCGTACGCGCAACCATACCCACTAAATATTATCTGAAATATATGACAGACAATAAATAGGCCGCGATAAGTGTCGAATAATATAAAAATGGTATCACATATATTTGACGGAAAAATTGATAAGAAAATTAAGACTATTGCTCAGAGTTAAAATTTCTTAATCAATAATTTCCAAAATAATTTCAGATCTATTTAGATCATTTAAGAACAAAATTATAACAAATTTCGAATTTACTTTTAATATAAATAAAAACTTAGTATTGAAATAAATGATTAAATATTCCGTATGATCAGAAATGCTGGGAGCTTTACTCTGAAAACACGGATATTTTAAAGAGGCATTTATATATCTTTATTCAGCTTGTCTTTTCAATTTTGCAGCTTCCAATCAATACGTACTAATGATGAAAAAAAAAAGAAAATCAGAAAATTTAAATATTCTTTGATCTCACTATTTGCGATTTGTGCATAATTCGGTTTGAATGTGAGCATAGATCCAGCCTCAAGCGCGCATATTCAACAACACGTGATTGGTTGGATTTGCCAAATAACGAATATACGACGCAATATATTCGCAAAATATCTACCGCATCGGGGTAGCAAAGAGGTTTATCAAACATCCACAGAACGGAAAAAACATTCACACGTACCTATATTTTGTTTGTTGAAACATGATATCGCATGCGACAAAACTAATTTTGCGATAAAAACAACCAATTTTTTAATAATTAATAGTAAGCTGTCACTAGAGTGTTTAGCTTACATTTATAAATTTAAATATTTCGCAGGTATAAAGATACATCTATAATAATATCTTCACCGAAACTACTTAGATTTCTCGAGTTGATAATGAAAAAAGGGAAGGGGAATCTATTGCAGAATGTTTTCCTTGTTAAGAAACGATGATTTCCACGCTTGTTAAGAAGCGATTTCCACTTTGATCTAAACTGATACTACATAATGCTTGTTCGCCTCTGACGTAAGCCCAAACTCATTGAATGCGCGTTCGGTCTTGTGATCCCTGATTCGCTACCCCTGTCAATGAATAAAAACCACAAAGCGCCCCAACGAGAGCGCGATATCTCCTTCGTCAAATCTCCGAGCTTTTCAGTGACTCGTTTTTTTCGATTCATTCGGATATTTCCGCTCTCCTCTGAGCATAGACGCGAGCAAAAAAGATCTCGTTCTTTTTATCGGTGAAAGATAGTCCTGAATGAGATATGGTAATTATTGATCAATAATGAATCGAGATAAAAACGAAATTAATCTAAGTCATCTAAAAATTATCGTACACCGAGAGAAAAATATAGTTGCTTTTGGCCTCAACTATAATTTTCGAATATTTCTAACACGAAATATGATTAACTTAACTATATACGTCATTATGTTAATCATAATTATTGTTAGAAATATTATAAAATTGTGTTTAAAGTCAAAAGTAACTATATTTTTCTCTCAGTATAGTATTTGCTATTACAATTTTTAAATGTTATTAAAATACATTAGATATTGAGTTAACAAATATACTGAATCAAAGTAATCGCAAATAAAATTGGAAATAAAAATAACATGTGTTATTTATGAAATTGTTCTAATCGCTTATCCAAATATCTGTGGAAGGGAATATAACTAGAAATCCTCCGATCATCCTTGAAATACGCTTGCCTTATCTCTAACGTTGCATCGTCAGCGACGTAACTTCCCCTACAAGCAGCTCGTTTTCACGATTCAACCTTTCGCCTTTTCACCTCTCATCCCCCTTTTTTCTCCCTTTCCCTCTCGCTACTGTCTCTTTGATTTTGCCATTCGTGTTCACTATCGCAATATCACGTGTTTGTCGTCGATCGAACATCTGCATTATCGGCGACGACATCTTTGCTGTTGGGACGGGGTGTTCGTTAAATTGGAACACATTGTCCCGACAAATCACGATTCGATATGAGAAAAATGTTACGCGAGTGCCTTCTTATTCTCCTTTCTATTTTTCGCTATCTGTCATTCTCCTTGAATCGCATTTTTATTCTTATACTCTTCGTTACCGATTTGCTTTCTTCATCGCCTGTAATTCCTCAAATTGCATTAATGTTTGATCCTAATAGGATAATGCATGAAAGTAAGAGAAACTTGCGTAATTATACTATTATTTAATATTATTTTACATTCTATTACGCATCTTTCCAAAGCATTTTATTTGGGCTTTTATTGATTGTCATTAATAATCCGCATTAATTACAGTTTCTAATAATATCACAGATATGTTGCCCTTTTTTCTTCGAATCAATATGGCTAGGCGGGAAACGCACGTAAAGCAGCTTTATTGGTGGAACACGAGTGTTACTCGTTAGCATAACGATCCGGACTCTAACTGACGCGAACCGCACGTGTTTTCGGCTCACGAGCCAATGCATATTTATATATTTCAGTGCTACACGGTACGATAGACGTTATTACGTAATAATCCTGTTAAATGTAACGTTAAATACTATTAGCGTTGGCAAAACCGTACAGCGGAAGCCACGCCGTTCTTGCTCAGCGATTTGCTGCACGCGTCGAAATCCGTTCAACAGGACGAATGGAAAGTTTCCATCGGTTTATGCGTTCGCAATAATCCCAGTCTGCTTAGGGTGTGTCACACCCGTCAGGAACAATGTAACATGACCATCAAACATGTAATTATAACAACAACATTTAGTAATTCAATACTATTCCGTCTAGTATCAAAGAAGATTATTGAAAATAAAAAAAATATACTTATAGTACAAATTTTTCTTAACTAACTGTTCACTAATACTTTCTTATCATATTCAGAAGATATTCCTTCAAAATATATAATGTAATTGATCATGTTTATTACAAACTTAAACATAAAATGAAACTTTTAGTTCCTCGATTTTCAATTGAAACCAAAATCCCATATTTTTGAATAAATTGAAAATGTTTTGCATAGAGGGGAGAAATTCGTGGAAATCGTGTTTATTAATTTTATACCCATAGTTGAAAATCTCTTCACTCATTGTATTGAAAACTGATCAAAGAGTATCCATGGTAGACATACAAACGTATCATCATCATTCGTATCAAGAGAATCACTGTATGAAATACGATTTAAAGAGGAAAATTCATAAAAGTTACCAAGCTTATCTCGGACGCACGTTTATCCCTTTGCCAAGATTTATAGGTGCAATTGGTTCTCTGTAAAAAATTACGTTTTCAAGCTACTCATAGATGTTGCACGGATTGCACAGCGTGTAACGAGCCGCGTTTTAAAGTATCGTTTGTCGAGCCATTAGAGTCACGCTCACAGGACTATCGTTTCTCTAGTTTAATCTACCGTAGAATTTTATAACGGGGTAAATCGTTTGCCCTTCGCCGCTCTCTGCTTGTTTTTCCCCCCGTTTCTTTCTTTTTTTTTTTTATTCTGGATTAGATCGTCCTCCGCATGCATTGCGTAAATTTGCAAGGTACGTTAATTTAGCCGATCGTCCAAGTGATAAAATTACCAACTTGTATCGCCGCGCGCCCTTTCAATGATGAAATGTTTCACTATGGATTTAACCTGTAGGTGCTCGGCCGCACGTAATTTGCCACGGGATTTATCATGGCGCAATTTCAAGCTATGAGCGGTATTGCGAATTGATGAAATGTGTCGTTATGGATGTTTGCTTTCCGCCTCGCGCACAAACGACTCGCGAAATATTTTTGCGCGCGACGCATTACGAAATTTTGATGTACACCGTTCTTGTTATCGCGAAATTGCTTTCCATGTATGCTATTCCGTTCCAGCAGATATATTACAATGAAACTTATTGAATATTGATTGAATTATGCGATACGCGCTGTAATTTATACATTGTAGTTTAGAGTAGTAGTAGTTTTAATCTGTTTTAATGTAGTTTTAATCTGTTGAAGCGATGCGTCGGAAAGTCTCAAATGTGTACTAATTACTAATTTATTGCAAGAATAAGATACAAAGAATAATATACAAGCTTTATCGACACTTGCTAATGTGCAATCCTTATTGAGGAAAACATTGTTTAATAAGTTATCATACGTAATTATATAATAAATTTTACACAGCACATAAATTCAAAGAAAAAATAAATAATGTCGAGAAAATGAGACTATCGCAGGAAAACGTTCAAATGAAGAAAGATAATGATGTTTTGTATTGCCGTAAGGCATTCACTAACGAATAGAAACATTCTTTTTTTTTTTTTTTTTTTATTAAGAAATGGTAGGTCAAAACTAAGGAAGTCTCGAAGATGAGATGGCTGAAGCGAGGAAGGTATGAATATTTTTGATGCGACGCAGCTCTGCGCCGGATTTGCATAATTTCCAAATCTGCTCTCCGCACGAAAACGACGTGACTTGGCGCGAAGCATACGTGCACGTGCAAACACACGCGAGTAACTCGTAACAGTGCCGCTGAAGAGATGTTTCTTGTCACGTGCCGAACATTCCGTTTGCTTTTTATGACGAAAAATTTAATTAAATTGCATAAGGTTTAGCGTTAGTAACAATTAGTAACAAATCGCGTAAAGTGTATGATATTGTGTCGAACTTGTAATATATTTACTTGGATTAATTTCTATTTTTGCGACATAAATTTCACTGACACTATTCATTTTTCGAGCAGCTTTCCTTCAGCGGCATTATCGCGGCGCCTTCCGCAATAGTCGAATATACTCGCCTGAAAGACTCATTCGCCCTGTCGAGTTGTCCCTTTCTGAGGACGGGGCATTGGCGCGAGGCGAAGGGGCGGAAGGGAGTGGGAGCGAGAAGATATTGCGGCTTAAACGGTTGGAAAATTGTCCAAACGGCCGTGCCGCATAATTTCGACGTGACTTAACGGCACTCAACTTAACACCACGGGCCCGTTAAAGCCGCTCCATCGACGCCTCTCGCGCTAGCTATAGTCTCGGTACGCTCGGTATCCTATCCCTCCCTGTACCTCCCTCTTCCCTGATGTCAAAGGATTTTATGTGGAAGTGACATGGTTGTCTACGTCGTTGTCCGTTATGATCGTTTCTTGGTAACGAATTAATTTGCACACAGCGTTAGAATATGCAGATCACTGTTTGGCGTAATAAATGGACGGGGTTAGCGCGGCTCCACGGGGTTAGGAGTTGATCTCGTGGACGCGACAGAATGACACCAAAATTGCTATTAATATTCATGCGCAGCTGGGATGTGGAAAAGTGCTGAAAGGATAACCACGCGGCGCCTCCCGACAGACAAATTGGAACTCATTTCTAAGCTTCTAGCGAGCGACCTAGTTTATTTGTAAATTATCGACAGCTTAAAACTCTCGATGAGAAACTCTCAAAAACACAGATCGAACGTGAAAGTGGAATAGTCGTGAATATATTTTTCACATAATTTATAGAATATCGAAATTTGTTCTTTTACATGAATTCTTTTACGACTGGCGCGGTTACTGTATGTAGCTAACCCTTTATTCCGAACGTGATGTATAGAAAATCGATTGCTGCTCTTTTTTTCGGCACCGATTGATTCCGCTGATCTCGCCGATGCTGATCCTATAATTTGATCGGAGAGCCCTTTTATGACTGTGTGTGTGTGTAACCGAGTGACGTAAGCGCGATTGTTACCTCGGATACGAGATTGCCACGTTTTACTGTCCCACGCGTAAATACGGATTATATACATTTCAGTTAAACGAAAAGTAATTCCTTTCTTATCTCGTAGAAATGTATCGCGCTGCATGCGCGAGCGTCTACGATTTTATAGTGTTTGACGACGGAATCATATCAAGAGTGATAATAATTTCGCGTTAATTTCAAATATTGTCTAGCCAACAACTTTAATAAGTAATATTTGCACATCAATAACACAATTTTGCTTTTTTAATTTCTCAACACTACTCTCTGTTTCATTGATACGACGCGCTTTCTATTCCGTATTTACTGAAAAGTAATTTTGTTCGTACAAAAGAGCTGAGGTCTCATCGTCATTTGCTAAAATCGATGATGAGACGGCGAATTAAATGGTTTCGAAAGCGGAGAAGCAAAAACGCAAATCAATTCTTTTGCGTGTCGTCCAAGGACGAACACGCGTCGCACCACGCATGCCACGCCACGCCACGCTACGCCGCCGTTCTAATGAAAATTAGCGATAATTGGCCGGAAAATGAACATTTGTGGTGGATTAAAAGGGGTGCCCGCGAAACACAGACGGCACACCGGCCCCGCGCTTCTCGCGTTTCTGCGGTGTCATAAAACCGGTTCGTGGTCTATAATTTGTAATGAATACGGCTCTAACTAGCACACCCTCCGCCATCCCCGGTTCCGCCATCGATGCATTCGTCGGTGACGAATTGGGTTCGCACGACTCTGGCGCGCTTGTGATTGTACATATATACAAGGTGAACCCATTAAACGGAACCGTAAAATATAAAAATGTAACTTTCTGCGAGCACGATGATATAAATATTTCAAAATATTCAAAATAATGTTGTCACAACTCCTTCTGTATTTTTCGCATTCACTAAATGTTTACTAAATATCTTAGCATGTGTAAGCATTGTAAAAGTAATTGTTTTATATTTAAAAAATTGAAAACTAGAAATCATACAGCTATAAAAATTAATCGAAACGAATATCAATAATTGAGATGCCTACCCGTATGAAGACACCTTTAAGAGAATTTTGCATTCCACATGAATGTTATATAAAATTTACAAACTGAAATATTCTCGCATACTTTTGAGAACATTCCCTGATTACACGGTTCACCCTGTGAATGGACATCCATGTACAAAGGTGTATACGCACCATCCTCTCTCATATACCGTACCTAAATCACATGCGACAGAACGGTCCATGATGCCTATTCATCGCGTACTCGAGTAGGTCCGAGCACGATCCTGACCCAGTAATTGGATTATTATTTTACCAACGATAAGTGCAATAATGAAGTCTGTTTCGGAAAATCGCTTCAGACCACTATAATTTAAATTTGGATCAAACAATTTCTCATATTTTGATGACATTAGGTTTTGTTTAAAAAAAACTTGGCGAATCAATTATCTCGGAAAGTTGCAGTTCGATAGAACACAAAAAAGGCTTAAGATGAATTAATTTTGCGGAGACGGCGAGTAATTAAAATAATTTGAATTTCTTAATGTTAAAACATATATATAAAATTCCAGTTAATAATTTTGTGAAAGCTTGGTTCGGCGAGACGTATGATTTATTAGCATGATTTATTAGCACACACATACATGCAGAGAGTTTCCCAGTTGCTTCATTAAATTATACGATATTCTCAATGATGATATATGTTCATTCATCGGACACTCAAATCGCCTCTTACGCGATACTAATCTCGAAATTGCATTATTATTATCCTCCCCGAAATGCGACGACACTCGATAGTCGCTGTATCGTGTGACACGTCGCATCTTTTTCCATTAGTCGTGATAGGAGACGGAGATAAGGTTTCGCTCTTCCTGGTGAACACCATGAACACGGTGTGTGCCAGGTTCGTGCGAGAAAACTGAGATTTTCCGTGTATCACATGTGCAAGGAGACCGCCGGCGAACATAATTGGCGAAGATGCTATTTTAGGTGCGCTGTTATTCTCGATGTACCTCGTATTGTTAGAGTTCATGTTAGGTACATTATATCGATGAAAGAATATTCTCTATTTTATATTTGAAAGAGTAAAAATTGACTTATTGCTGATGAAAATTTAATGATAAAATATCATTTTCCTTTTCCAACAATTTATTAATATATTATATATTATTGGATATTTATTCATTATTTATGAAAGAATCGAATATGGTAATCAAACTGACGACAAAGTACGTTTGTACGTATAACAGCTTGAGAAATCAATGAAAAATCAAAGCCCGCATTTCTCAATCGGAGAAGATCATTGGGTACTTTTCCGAAATCCCAAGCAAGTCCACCCAAAGGCAGTGGCAACATCTTTTCATCCCCTTCCGCTCAACGTTACGACAGTAGTAGTCGGACAGTGGTCCCCCTTCTTCCTATCGCTCTTTCCCCTCCCTTGCGGCGGATCGAGCCGATATACCGAACATATAGGTGTCTCGTCACCGTATCACCTACCCACCCTACCTACCCTCCGCTAGAGGGTGCTCCTGGATGGCGTTGGTGATTCGGGTGGGCCGAGGAAGCGGACGGTGGCGGCAAGGGGACGACAGGACTGAACGACAGGATAGTCGAAGGGAGCTGGAGGGATCGGTTGGAAACGGAGGGCAGGGGGTGCGCGTGCGCCTCGTCGCAAGCGAGCCGGAGCCACTCCCGATCGTCGACGACCGTCCCACACGATCCTTGAAGCGATCCCACCACCGCGTCAGTCTACCGTCGGCATCCGCATAATCAACAACCCCTAGTATCCCGAGCAACCCCGGAAGGTAGCACAAAGTTACGCGCGTCCTCTGCGGGTTTTGAGTCATTCTGTAAGTCTTAGGGGGTTGATCGGCAAACAAGGATCATCATTCATAGAGTTAGATACGTTGCTCGACGTGTTTATCGCGTTTCCGCTCGGTGACATCCGCGTGGAATCATCTGTTGAGGATGAGGAAGACGAGACGGAGTCACCTTGCAGCAACGCGACTTCAGAACGGATTCGATTCTCTCTGTTATCTTCGAAGGATTTTCTCGGGTAAAAAAATAAAGATCTCTCGCAGATCCTGTTAATATCCTTCACTAGTTTATTGTCACGTCGTGTCGCGAAGTTGTTCTTTTTCGAATAATTCTTCAGAATTTTTAGAATAAATTAGCGTAAAAATTATAAAATTAAAAAAGAGACTGCTTATTTGATAACGTTTTTTATTATTAGGAATTAAATTATACTTATTACAGGGCTTTCTCTAATTAGTAAATATTATATGAATATACTATGTAAATATTATATGTTATATCGTTAGAAATTTAATTGATACAGAATCCAAGGTAATAGTTTCTTGAAAGAAAAATTGAAAATTATTTGTTTTACTTAAACAGATAATTAGTTGTAGGTAAAATAGCTTTCTAATTTTTATGAGGGTTGTATCAATTTATATTTATAATTATTCGACTGTAATGCGATAAACACTCGAATTTCTTTTTCTGAAAAGCTTGAGAGCGCTAAAGGATTTTTGCGCCATCGAGAATCAAGTTTCCGTTAAGTGACATCCACGTAAAATCATCCGCTGAAGGTAATAGGAAACGAGGTCGAGTCACTTTGCTGCAATGCAATCGCGGGATAGTTGAGTTTTCTTTTATTTAGTTGAGGATTTTAAGGACGAAAGACGGCAGGAAAGTTTCTATGGTCGGGTTTCTGTTAGGTGACACCTACATGGAACCATCCGTTCAGGATGAAACGAAAAGAGTTGGCATTCCCCTACAGTAAGTTGTTATCATGTTTATTGGTTCGCCGTTTGTATCTTAAAGAGGTAGAATTAAATATCGCACGTAAGCCGCGCATAAGTTTGTTGAATTATTCTCTATTTCGCAAATATATTGTTTTCAATTGGCGTTATCATTTTTTTAAATTCTTTTTGTAATACGTTCGATTAGAAAAAAATGCTTAGTCATGAAAAATGATTCGGGATTTTAAGAGCAAAGATAAAAACTTTTTACTCTCAGTTAAAAATCAGTTAACTGTGCTGTAATTTTGAAAATTTATGTCACTGGATAATAATAGAGAACGTGATTGAAAATTAATTTTAATATGCGAAATTACTTTTTATTACCATCACTTTTATTAAACACGAAAAATTTTTTAATGCAGGTTATTAAAGAAATATCTACAAATAAATTATTTTTTGATAATGTAAATTTTTATCTTTGCCATTAAATCTCTTATTTAATGTTTTTTAATATATTTCCATCACTTCAGTGATTCACGTGTATCACAGTAAAGCACAGTAAAATACATATTACGGGTATTACTCAATTAAATTCTTCTTGGCCGAGTTTCTCCATCGTCGAAACACATTTATTATTCATTCCCACAAACGATATATCGTCGTCTCGTTTGTCTTCGAATGACCCGGCGTTGACGATGGCACCTGTCCGTGTGTCATGCGGGTGCATAACACGTCACGTGGGCACGCTGGTTGTCGGTGTGTAGATAGATTGCACGTGACAGCTCGGCTTCCTGACGATCGGCGTTGAGCGAAAAGTGGGGTCATCGTGCTTTAAACCGTGCGCCGTGGAAACGTCGTGACTCGTTTTGTCCTCGACCAGTCACGATTACGATCAAATCTACCTGTTCCCGAATCGACCGCCACGCCGCAGTCTGACCATCGCGGTAAGTCACTACTTAAGTATCTTTCGCGCCAGATTGGCTCGAGGGTGAGATCTCTCTCCGTTTTGAGCAGTAAAATAACGCCTACCGTTATTCGCGTTACGAAACTCGAATAGTTAATGATGTCTTCGTCAGTTCTATAGTTATTATAAAAGCTTTGCGTGGAAGTGGCAAGTTTGTTAAATGGATTATACAACTTCGAAGATTCAAACGAGAAACGTTGACGTTGAATCGTACGTACTGGATTAAAGACAAATTGCATTACAGAAAGAAATTTTCTTCGTACAAATTTAAAAGCTTTTGATTACTATACAAAAAAAAAATAATGGAAATATTTATTGAAAACAAAATTTGCCTGTAATATGGATATAATATTGAAATAAACGTTGTTAAAATAAATTCTTGAAATAAATGAGAAGTGTTTAAAATTAGCTGGAATTAAAATTAGGCTATGTTTATTTCATTATTTTTTATCGACTTGCGTGGTCAAGCAACTCGCAAACTGACGTGACATCGAGATTACAGAATGAAAATGTTTTCCATAACGGGCGATTTAATATCATCACGAGCGTCGTCGTCTGTCAAGCCCAATGCGTTCATTCGACATGCATACCAATCAATATGATATCGGAATTATTTAATGTATCTTCGACAGGTGCCCTTAACAGCATTTATTAGCATTGCGCGTAACTTTTTTAATCGTGGAGCGCAACGTACTCATAAATCGGTCTGATGATTAAACTTGAATCTCTTTTCGGAATTAGAAAGCCCGCGGCTTAAGCAACTTTATGATCACCCTGAAGATAGGGCAATGTTTGTGATCGAAAGTTTCAATTAGAACTTGGGAGCACTTTTAAAAGTTCCTGAAAATCGAGTCTCCTCGTAGGATTAGGTGCGTGTCTAGACTCTTCAATAATCGTCGCTGCTATGACTGAAAAAAGATACGATTGTGTTATTGATCTTGCTAAGATTTCAGCTTCAACTCGAATGTTTATTCTTTCGAGTATAAAAAGAATATGTTAATAAAACATACACTTATTGTTTTGTTAAATGTGCATATGAACAAACACGAAAAGAATTTGTAAAATTGATTTCATGATACGACTTTACCTGTTATTTATATCATTGTGCAAACTTGTAAATTTGTTATCAAAGAACGTCATCGGAAATACGGAAATATGAAAATTCGAAATTTCAAGATTTACTTTGCTGTGATAGTTTATTGATTTTTACTTTTGTTCTTACAAGACTAGCATCGATATCCTATCATCCTTTTTCTATCATCCCTCTTTGAATCATATTTACGCGAGCGTTTACAATTGCATTTGCACAGTAATTTTGCATCGGCGGAGAAACAGCCGAGACGACCAAGACGACAACATTGGCAATGATGTTGTGTCGACGAAGACCGCAAGGTCGACTAGTCAACTTCCGATTTGAGATGTTTTTTATTTTTCTGAGACTTTCCATCCCTCGAGTTGACATGTTCAAGAATCGTTCATCAAAATTTATTCGTTACATGTTTAATGACTGAGCAATGACGCGAAATAAATGATTTGAAATGAAAAATCGCAGGAATATTTGCGATAAATAATATTCGTATTACACACAATGTGTAATCGTGCAAGAATCGCAATTGTTTATTTGAGTCGCACTGTAATAAAGTGGAATTGTTGCTCGCTTTTATTTGATTTTTTTTGCAGCGTGTTAATAATATGTATATTATTATAATTGATATTATTATAAATAATAACAATTTTTATCTGCAAGAATTCGTATAAAATATAAAATGGTAAAATATTAATTGTATCAATATACCTTTTTTCTGTGATAAATGAATATGTTTAATAATATTCATTTATCAGAATAAATTTAATAAATTCTATTTTCTCTTTAATATAGATATTTAATGGCGATTTTTTTTATCGCAATTTTTAAATTTGTTTCTTTTGAATTGAAGAATATCATCGTTTAAATGTTATGATTCTAAAGACAAGGTTTGCTGCGCGTTTGTCTTTCCGAGCTTGAGAACTTGGTGTAGAAGCTGTATTTTATTTTGTCGCATGTCATTCGACCACTCTGAGCCATTAGCCGCGCTGGATAGTTTTAACTCGCGGAACGAAGGCAGGTTTACCTTTCCTCTCGACGTACCTGATTGTAAACCCAACTTTCTTGAGTGCTTCCTGAATAGCTGCGGACACCCTCCTTCCTTTTTGCTTCTTCATTAATGAGTCCATCTTATATATCACGGGTTTAGTGTTTCAACTGAAACCGGCTGTGACGTCTATTACGTCCTCGTCTCCTGTTCTATGTATTCCCGATATATTCTAGTAAAATAATGACAATGTTAATCATACAGTACGTTGAAATATCTCGTATACAAGAAGGGTATCGCGTGTCTACAATGGATATAATAAATCATGTAAATTCAAAAAGATAGAAATACACAAAGTGTACGGAATTTCAAATTATAATGTTTCCAAAGGGTGTTACAGATCCGTATAACAACAGAATTGATGAAAGAGCGTATATTAATTCTCGACAAAAATACTTCAATTAAGCTCGCATAAAGAAAACTCAGATTTGTATGATGTAATTATTTTATTTTTAATATATGTATTTATACATACGTGTATTATAATTGGGAAATTCTCATAAATCGCGCTTCTAAAGGAGCGGTAGAAGATCAATTTCTTCGCAAATGTCAATAGAAATCCATAAGTTAAAAACAATAATAGAAGTGTCTATTGTTGTCAGTTGTTGTTTCTCACGTTGGAATATCCGTGATGAGGATCTTTTTGGCGGTGGAGATTAAAGAAAATCGATATCCCAGGTACGGAGGGATGGGAAAGTCGCAGGTGTGCGGTGAGCCAGGTAAGCCTGTACGTAATTTCTGGCAGTGAGGAAAAGGGTACAGAGAGAGAGAGAGAGAGAGAAAGGTGAGAAGGACAAATAGCGCAATGTTTATCGGATAGAACCATGATAAAACTAAAGAAAGCTCAATTTAGAGATCGAAGATTAGAAGCTACGACTGCGTTTAAAAGAATGTAAATCCGGAAATAATATATATATTATATTAATTGTATTAATATACCACTAATATATCACTAAGCCAGAAATTTTATATATATATATTATATACAATATTAAAGACAATTTACGATTCGTTACTTTTCTTTTATTTATTATAATAAATATACGAGAAAATATAAATATTATAATATTCTCTGATTCTCGTTATTTCATGGATTTTTATGATATATCGAAATAGTTGCCGGAAAAATTTAAATTTCTATACTTTTAATTTCTAACACATGCGGATTTTTATTAAACACGAAGGAATGTTACTCAATCACTCGTTTATTTCATCACCGTGCTCGGTTATACCCATAGATACATGTATAAATTATTATTAATAAACACATAATCCGCTCGCGACGGTTACGGGGGATAAAGTTTTTCCGATACGAGATATCCTACCTGATTCACTGTGTAATCTGCGAGAATGTTTTCATAATATACAGCGCACTGGTATCTCGCGTAAACTAAATAACGAAATTTGCAATTTATTTATCGGTACTTCGAACGCGACCGATTGAAGTGCATCAATAGACAATTCGCGTAAATATATCGCTCGTATGCGATAGACTCAATTATATGTCGAGCTTTCATTAGCGATTGCAAACATCGCCGACCGGGAAACGATTCGCAAAAAAATTACGGCGGTAGCCGATTTGAATTTTTCAATAAATGCCATATCGGCGTGTCGAAAGAACTTTCCGCTTCGTGCTGCGCCGCGTCACGCCGCGCCGTCCGCGCCGTTCGATTGACCGAGCATTAAATAATATCACGCTTTTCCAGGAGCGCAAAGCTTTATTGCTCAAGTTGCTTCCTGATCCCCGCTGTGAAATTGCTTTACGTCTACTCCAATGGGTTCGACGGCTTTTGAGATTTTTGTTGCTTTATGTTTCTCCACGTAATCGTGGCGTCGTTATCCTTCGTTCGTCACCCTGCAAACGTAGATAAATTATTTCCCGAATGTTAACTGATAAGCAGATAATTCGTTACAGCTTCGTCAATCGGACGAAGAATGTTCGGGAAGAAATTTTCCAAGTTTCGTATACACTGTTTGTAGACAGCACGGGACGGTACCAAGTTTCTCCAGCTGTAAGCGTAATAATGCAGTCTCTAGTTGTTATGCAATCACATCGTTATCGTGATTACTTCGTCGATACGCCGATGACATGAAATTCATGAAAAAGGTGGATCTTGTTGTCGTGATTGCCGGAGTAACATTTGACGCAAACGCTGCGCATCTCAAAGCTATAAAAGGGAGAGATATAATTAAAGATAATTAGATCCCGTTTAATTGGCTTCTTTGAAACACGCCGTGATTTTTGTCACGACAAACTGCAGTCGCGTGTCGCCAGCGCCATATTCAATATCGCAGCTTTATTAACAGTAAGTTTTCGTCTAATGTTCGGCTGAGGATAATATTATTCACTATACAAACTGAAAACGTACAGCATTCGTGCTTCATGTTTCGCATATTTCGAAAACATTGAAAAGTTGTTGCACACACGTATTCTGAGCGACTTAATTTGATGAAGAAATCAATCGCGAATAGGGGGAGACACACATTTGCGAATGTCGGAATTATGCATCATAGTTTGCGGCGAATTAATGTGGAGAAAAAGAGACACGGCGACCGGCATACGTTCACTTGAGCAAAGAACATTTATTGTAGCACTGTTTTTTTTTTTTACTTTTTGGCGAAGGAAATCGTGTACGATGAATATTCGTGTACGATAACGTTTTCCGTTTCGAACTGAACGTAATGCACTGCTGAGAATACGAGCGAAGCACGCAGGAACAATGACGTACACATTTCCTGGGGAACGGGATGCCGCACCTTGGCGGATTCATCGATCAATTCGATACATGCACTTTGCTAGTGCATAATACATACGTATATTGCAGTTGGGTCCTATTTGTTTTTCTTTCTCTCGTTCCGACTATTGATTTGGAAAACAAATTTGGGGAATTGACCGTGCATCTTACAAAAAGAATAATAGAAAACTCCGCGTACCTATGCAATCTTTAATTAACGTTCCTCAGCTATGATGATAACAGTCATAGTGTAGATTTTTCCCCGTCCATTTTCTAGTGACGCTAACTTTTATGAACTTTGTCGTTTCCTGTATTAATTAGCTATCACAGCAATTCTGTAGTGTAACCGTAGATTCATATCGAATCGATTAACAAATGGACATTAATGAGTGTTCTCGACAATCCGATCGCATTAATTTACACCGCGAGATTTCATTGAAGTGTCAAAATTTGAATATAATCGACACTTACTTTACGCCGACGTACACGCGGACGACAAGGGCGACTCGTACGTACGCTGCTTTCCTTGTCTACACAAATATTTGGCGAAGAGACCTACTCACGTGCAGTGACGCTATGTATGTGCACGCGTTACATGTGTATGCACTTGCGTGTTTTACGAACGCAAGAACAACTCGCAAGCGTAACTCGGAGTAGTTGCCGCAACGTTATGTTTGCTATAGTGGAGTATACGTGGTGCACCCAGAGCACACTGGGTATATCAGTCTGCCGGGAATATACATGACAGCATGTATAAGCCCGTTTGTCGCTTTAACAATTAGCTTAATTGTTTATGCGACCGAGAACGCGTCAGCGCCGCTGGCGCAATGTTGATTTCAATACACTATGTAGTTGCCACATGAGAAGAATCGAATGTAACCAACGTAGCATCAGATATTTTGATTTTGAATAATTTTTCGGAAGTTTTATAAAACGCATGAAAATCGGGATAAATTATTCATTTAAATCCGACGATACTTCTAAATGCTTTTTATACGATATAAACTTTTGTATATTTGATATAAATTGCATTATAGTGGGATGCTGCGAAAATGCAACGATACAAATAAATAGAATAATAAATATTGTATCACTGCATGTTTGAAATATTTATTAGAGTATTTATCAAGATACAATTGCGTTATTCGGTGTTTAACAATTTGCGAAACAATCTGGCTGAAACGTGATAAAAGATGCGAGGCATCCTTATTGATGTAGTCAGAAAGTAAGCCATTTTTCAGTACCGGTCCTGCTGGTACATTGTGTTTATATTGCACAGAACGCTGCGGATACCTACCCTGTAATGTAAACGAACTGGAACGCGTGGTAAATCCAATAAACCGATTTTCACTCGTTACCGGACCAAATCGTATTTTAGAGTAACTTTTTTACATGGTCGGCGCGGTATCACACTGGCAAGGATAACTGGAAATAACGAGCCAAAACGGATACGAAATTTCCTAAATAGTTTGTACACCTAGAGAGTATATCCCTTTTTATTTGAAACAGGCATTTTTTTATGACATATTGACTTTGTTGACGTAACATTTTTCGCTTTTCATGCAGTTTATCGATCAATCGAATTCTGCGTCTTTCACGTAGATACATCCCAGTGCGACGCCACTTTTTTTCCTCAAGATATGTTCGTTGTTTCTCGCTCGCTTATCGCACGAACATCTTATTCCATCGTAATTACATTTTTCGTATCAATTAATTCTCTTATTATCTCCTAGCGGGTATTCAAAGGCCGGGCCGAATGTTTTTACGCATACCCCTTAACAAAGTTACATCGCGAGCGAGTTGAGCTCCTTTAACGAGTTCATTCTGGGGACGAATTAATAGGTGTTATCCCCTTGATAGAATTGAAGTAACGAGATTAAAAGTAAAGGGCCTTCCTGGAAGGAATTTCGTCTCTTGTCGCTTGACACCGTATTAAAATACGGTGGAAGGTTCCCGTTATCACAGAAGGGTGATTATCCGAAAAGTGATGTGAAAATGGATAAGAATAACAATAATGCGTATTTAATTACAATTATGTTGAAAAGGCATAAGATTATACACGAGATAACGAATATCAATTGTAGTAATGTTAAAATTAATATTACATCGTGAAGATTTTACGCTTTAAATACAGGATTCTTCTGGAATATAAAGCCTTCGTGGTTTAATTATGATTAAAATGCTTTTTCTTTACCGGCGATTAAATAATCGCGTAAAGTAATGAGTAATGAGACGTTTAATTACATAATGCTGTGTCATTTTATTTCATCGGGCCAGTATGTCATCTTTCGTGGTTAAAGTTTCGTAGGGAAGAGAAAAGCGAGAGTACCGTCGTAGCGCACCTGCCTTCCAAGTAACTTGGAATTAGGATTAAAGGTGGCCAAAAATTAAATCCTTATCTCGGTGGAGCCGACAAGCAGGACGACGGCGTGAAAGGGGTGCGAGCGGTTAAGGGAGGAAGGCGTTCTTAGGGAAGCTACTGGCGCTCCGCTTCTGCAGGCTCGAACCGGCGGGGGTGACTCTTAATCTGGCGCCAGCGCTGCAATTTCTTCCCATTAGCGGGCTCCTTCGCGATTAAACATTTGCATAATCTCGGGACGCTTGTTATAATTCGGAGGTATAATATATATTTAAGACCGGAACGTGAACACCAACAATGCGCGCGAATATTTTTGCCGCTCGAAAGTTTTGCCCCTCGAATTCGCTTGTAATTTCTCTGTTGCTTTCTCAGTTGAGTTTATCAGTTTTGTACATAATTGCTCTTAATGTCTCTTTCGCACGAGGCGATGTAAACAATTCTTAATCTAAAAATTTCGGTTTTTTCTCGAATTCTTTTATTAAAATACAATAATACGAAAAAAATAGATTTCTAAAGTTTATGAGACGTCTAATGTGTCATATATATATATATGTACATAAACGATTAATTGTATCAATTCATAAAGTTCAACTTTCTGTGTTAAATTGTTCTAGATTTATCATAATAGCCTTCGTGCGTTTGTAATCCTAAATATTGACTATTCTTAGCGTAGTATTAATAGCAATATCCAGCAATACGTATATTCGTCGTATGACGCCGCGATAGTTCTCCAACTCAAGTTCCTGTTATGCGGATTACCGCGAAATATTGGTGGGAATTAATGAGAATTGTAGTTTGCATATCTGAGTAATATCGTTACCTAACGCACCTGGACAACGTAGCCACTACATCAACCATTGTTGTAACTAAATACTGGTCAACGGAGTAATCCACACGGTATAAAGTTTCTATATGAATCTGCTTGCTATTATTAAAAGTTGAGTATCGTGCATCCAATATTAATCTTATATTAATGAAGCGTTAATTGTACCGACGTAATTCGGTTTGTCTTGAAACGGCCGCGGTGATTCGCGCTCTCACAGTGACGAAAAGTAATTCAGGATATTGATCGTTCGCGGTTGATGGTTTCGTGTTCCTGGATATAAAGGGAGACCGCTATGCGATGGTTCGGGGGCTTGAGAACCCCTGTTTGCTCACCTCGCTATGAAATTGGTTGGGACCACTTTGACGCGTCGATGAGCTCCTATACCTCTCTCTCCTAGTGCTCTCAAAACTTCTCTTACCCCAACTGTACTTTCGTATACGCGCTTTTGTGTATGTGTAAGTGTGTTTGTGTGTGTGTGTGTGTGTGTGTGTGTGTGTGTGTGTGAGCGCGCGCGCACATACTCGTATATTATATGTATGTGTCCTCATGTGGGAACTGGCATTGCTGCAAAATGTGATATCACCCGCACCGTTTACCGCGCGAATGTGTGCGCATACGAAAACGGTGGTACACGAAATCGCCAGCTGTATTTAACACTAGAACAGATTTCTCTAATCGTCCGCTATTCTCTAACTGCGATAATACAGCTCAGATAATATGTACATCTGCTGTCTCAACAACATTCTGCGATTCTGAATGTTGAAATCTTTTTTATATTGAATTTATTATATTATATTGAGAGACGGAGAGAGAAAAATCGCAATGAAAGAAATATAATATCGTTTATTAACGATATTATAACGTTACAATTAATCTACATGTTTTACCCGTGACAAAATATATATGAAATCTGTCAAACTGGGTTTAAACTTTTAGCTCTTACAATAGTTTAGACAAATAATAAATTAATTATTAAAAATTACTAATTTTCATTCAAACTTTTTTATTTATTTCCATTTCTTTTTTTAAGCTATCTTAAATAATAAATAAAAGTAATTAACATTGTTTAAAAAAATTCAAAAAATCTAAAAGTAATAAAGACTTTGAAAAATAATTCATTATAATTAAATTTTTTTCTACATACACTAATTGTAGGTTAAAGAAACATTCGTGAATTCTTTGTTTTATATTACAATTGTAGTTATTAGGACGAAAGATATCCCTTAATTATAATATAATATAAAAGCATCAAAGATTTTACATTTTGTCTGAAATGTTAGGAAATTTTTAGGTTTGATTAAATCTAATCGATAATCTGCAGAAATGATTTCGCGCAATGACTTGTTACATTTCTGATACAAAGCTGTGACTTGTCGACTGTTGATTGAAACACACTCACCGTATTAACGGTCTGCGCTATATCATAACTCAGAATTAATTATCCAGGATTACTTTGCGGCGTCCATTACGGCATCCAAGTAGTTAAAGCGCAAAGGTAAGCCAATACCAGCTCCTGGCTTTGTGAGATCATTCCCGTTGGTCTGGTTATAGGACTTTGGTCTGCAGTCGAAGGATTGACTGCGTTATCGAACAATATTACCGGTATCGTTCCCAGAAATTAATTAGGTTCGTTGGAAACCCCAAAAGTGTCAGCCAGTTGATGAGCTCTTTCTCTCTCTCTCTCTCTCTCTCTCTCACTCTCTCTTTCTTTCTCTTATAGTTAAATATCTGTTTGCAAATTAATAGAGCTTCGGTATCTTTCCTTACATCTTATCTTATTTGATAAGGCAATCGTTAGAAAATGCTTGATGAAATTTTATGTATCAAAAGTTGTTGAACAAGGTGAACAATCTCCTCTCGCGATTGTGATTTCGATAGCGAATATCGTCGGGGTAAATTTCGAAACGCAGTTACGCGTTCACAGTACTTGGCGAATGACAGACATTCTCTCATCCTCTCTTTCTCCACTGGTCGCTCTCTCCATCGAGGTGTGATGAGTTTCCGGCGCGGAGGTTACCTGGCTCTGCGAATTCCGGATTTAACGACTCGCGTATTGATCGCCGCCAAGTACGGTGTAATGGACTTCGTTCTAAAAGCGGCACGGTACGCAGATATTTAGATAGAGCAGTGAATTCTCGCAAAGGTGAAAAAAATCTTACTAGAATATCAGAAGCGCTTCCCTTACGTTCCTGTGTGAGTAGTACACATCGGTTTAATATACTCGGCGCAGCATTGCAAGCTCAGAAATGAGTTTTCCGCGGGATTTATCATTTCTCTCGTGTCGCTTTCAGAAAATGCGCTTATATCTTTTACGTAGTTAGCATACAGTGCATATTAACACAAAAAAAAATATATATATATACATCACCTCTTCTATATACAGTTGACGTATGTAATTTAATAGTAACGAAAATGTTACCTTCGCTTTCTTGCTGTCGACAAGTATAAAGTTGAAGCAACTTTTGTAACCTGATTTCTCGGGAAAATAAGTCAAACAGAAAGAACGATCACCTGGTTTTTCGGCCGAGTGGGAAACTTGGTGTGAATGGAATTTGGAACAGCGCTTCTGTATGTGTAATGTCGAACAGCTTGCTCCTAGCTTAACAGAGATTTCGTGTGAATGTTCAGGAAGCTAGAGCGTGTTAAACGCATCGGGTTTTAAGCGCGAAGACGAGTAGGAGTATTTGTGGGCGGAGTAGAACGGACGAAGGAAGTTAGGGGTTAGATGCCACGTTGGCTGGAGAGAGTGAGAGGAAGGAGAGGAGGGATGGAGAAAGGTAGCAGCGAAATGCTTTGGATTTTACGGATTTTCGGATTTTACGCTTTTTGGGCATTGCTGTGGCGTGCACCAAGCTCCAGCTTGGCACATCGGACGACCGACGTGTGCAGTTATAATGGCGACTACGTGTGTCCTGCAGAAACTTCCTTATCGCCAAAAGTCCTTTCAGGTTACTGTTGAAAGGCGATTTACGAGTTGATTCACGGAAAGTACACGTCGAAGCTGTCCATCGTGCTTCGTGTTTCTGCGAATATCTTCGAGTCATGACTCTTTCGCGTCTAACAGATTTTAAGTATACCAGATATTTAACCAGCTTTTCAAATTACAAGTATATGGCCAAGATAATTATTCTGGTAATAACATACATTATTTATTAATTATTAGTTATCATTCATTATGTTAGCTGTAATATTGATTTCAATCAACTACATTTACTTTTTCTGTGATTCAATCATTTTTAGTAATAATATCCATATTTTAAATAACATTCTTTCATCGCTATCAGTAATATCATTTTCAGTAATAATATCTATATTTTAAATAACATTCTTTAATCATTATGAGGACTGTTGTTTATCTTTCATCACTGCACATCAATATAGATGCTACTATAGCAAACGTTGTTTAATCAAACTATGTATTAGCTACGAATCAATCAAATGTCAATAATTGACATACAGGATCAAAGTAAATTCACGACGAAATATTTGAAATTTTAAGAATAACATTGTATATGATAAGATTTTTTAGAGATAGATAATATATCATTTGTACTGACGTCGATACAAGAATGGAATCAATTTAATAGCTAATTCTTATCATTATATAAATAATACGAGAAATAAACAAGTTTCTTGTAAGTTGCACATATGAGTTCTTTTTGTACACGCAAAAAATATAAAGAGAATATCTATTAATACTTTGTTCGAAGTATGTAAGAGTTAAAAAATTTATAGTTTAATATTAAATATTATGCATAAATAATTTAAATTATCGGGTTAACTTCGATCTCTTTGCATTAGCGCTTCTCTCTTTGGCTATTCACGAGAGTAATAAGATACTTGGTAAATCGGAACCTTTCGGACATTTAGAGGTGGCATTTAGAGATGGCGATTAATAACTGACTTCGTAAACTCGCGACGATTCGTTTTTCTTGGAAAGTTTCGTAATTACTGATAATCTCGAACGAGGAAAACGATCGGCAGGAATCCTGGCAGGCGAAAAAAAATGAGTGCGAAGAGAAAGATTTCCTGTCCGCTAGGGGAAAAAAGCGCCGAGATAAAAGACTTACCGAGCGATTAATAAATCGAGTGTCTAATTGAACGAACACTTTCGAGAAAGATTCAATTCGGCATGTCGTCAGTGAGTTATTTTCTTTTACTTTTATTATTACAGGATAAGTAGGGCGCAATCGACAAAGAAAGTTATTCAAGAATTTGATTAAGATAACGAACATTAGTTTTCCAAACTTTTATTCTGAAGTACAGGACTTTAGTTAGCAATTAAAATTTATGCTGTAATGTAGTAGTGAAAATTAATAGAGAAAGTAAAAGAATAATTGATACATATATATTGATATAAAGAAGTAAATTTACATTGGCGAACAATCGCACGCGGCGAAAAATTAATAATAATAAAAGTCGTCGTACGATTGCCGGAACGACATCATGTTGGGGAAACCCAGCATGATAAAAACGGGCTTAAGAAAATAAGGGATGCACTACCCATGAAGGTGAGTGGAAGATACGAAATAAGTAAGGGACAAACACGAACGTGGCTATCAAGACAATGGTAGGAACTCGAAGTAAGGAACTAAAAGAGAATTGGAACAGATTTACTTGGCTTTCGGTCTCCCTGTTTCTTTCACGTGTAAAAGATCGACGTCGCATCGCCTCGTGGGGTTGCGTGCGACCCGGGATCGAGAGTGAAAAAAGGGACTGTGCTTTTTTTCCAAGACTCCATTCCCCGATTGCACTCGCATGTTCCCGCATGATTTCCTTCACGCTACATTTAAAGATACATTTACTTACATTTCACTAATAATTTGCCAATTTTTCTTCTTAATCGTGTCGCTCGATTTCGATTGTGACTATTTCTGCAGATATCTGTGGATCAGATATTTTATGGCACCTACAAGTCGCCAATTATTTATTCACTTTTTGAATCAAGATCTGTAAAATTAATTTTTATGTTTTTATGTAGGGTATATTTTTTTTCACTTGTATTTATCCAAACTAATCGACGATTAACTGTGTTTGTAAATTCGTATGTAAATCGTCGTAACGGACGTCAAAATTATGGACGACAAACCGACATTCGCGTACATATTTCATATACTTGATGACACTGGTACTACGGATCTTGTTATTTAATGGAAAGGGTTCCTGCATTATATGGCGAATCCTCTACAAGCTCAAACATCTGTGCCGCCCCACTCACAACCACCACCACTCGTGCGCGGACAGGTATGTCTTTATTAAATTTGGAATTAGGCGAGCCGGCTGGTGGCGGCTCGAATTCCGTCGCTCTCTAGAAACGGTCTGCAGCGAATCAGCATTGTCCGTTGCCGGTTCGGTCGTGTACGTGCATTTATTCGCTCAGTGAGGGTATATAAAGAACGCTCATTCATGACATTGTCTGCTGTGTGCGTACGTGTATATGTATATATACATATACATATATACATACATGATACATACATATTATAAATGTATATATGTATATACATATATATATGCGGGTATATTTTTCTTTGCTCCTTCCGAAAATTTACAGTATGGCACTTTCTCATATTTTCTTTCTTGAGTTACTGACGATTTATATCTCTAATAATTTTGTACTCGACACATTACTAATTAAATTCGCTTATATTTATTATTCCAAAAGTAATAATGTATTAAATTAAGTGAAAAAGAAAATATGAAATTCTTGGAAAAGGTGAAAAAAGGAAACTTCCTAAATGAAATGTTGCTTTTAATACTGCTTTTACATTTCGCTATTAGTGAATATGTGAAGGTATTAAAGCACAAAACAGAAATCTTTATTTTTATTTTTGCGCAGCGTTGGCGCGCGCGCTCTCTCGGTTAAAACAGTGGCGTGCGATATTCGTAGTCCACTGAAAGAAAGCCATGATTAGAAGGATAAACTCCGTGCTATCTAGCGCCGTTTTAACCTCAAAATAAGCGACGCCGTTTTGTTCCAACGAGTACTCGCAGCGAAAAGTTTTAACGATACTCGTTCATTGCTACGGGCGGCCGCTTCCCGTGGAAAAGCGTCCGCTTCCGTAAATTTCAGAAAAATCTCGACTGGGAAATTTCGGTGTAAGAGTAATTAACGCTCGGCATCCCTACTTTCGCGGAATTTACTTTGTTCGCTCCGCTCTCATTGTCAGTTTCCGCTTTGTTCGCCGCGCCGCGACACGCCGTGTTACCGTCTCCTAGCGAACGTAAATAACAGAAAGACTAAAAAAAAAGAGGAAACAAAAGAGAACAGAAATCTCTAACTGAGGGACAAGATAGATATGAATCGAACGAAATTGGAAAAATGTCATACTACTTGTCCAATACTCCGATATGTGACGGAAAATTTTTTTCCGCCTTTAATATTTAATGATGGCCACAACTTGACGCTACGGAATCAAAAAGAAATAGAGAATATTTTTAATTCAAAATAGTCCAGCTAGAGAGAACTGTGCAAACCAAAAAGAAATCCCTTCTCACAGGGAGATGTGAATTAACTTAACCCTTGCCCCTGATCATTTCCGCGCCTTTTTTTTTTTTCCTTGCCTCTACGCTCGTGTCTTACGTCGACGCCAAGGAGCAACGGTTTCTTTCATCTCAGTTCTGACAGCTTCGTCTTCTGCCGGCTGCTTTGCTTTTTGCCGCTGCCGGGTATAAAGTTGCGCGGTGGTTGCTTGTATTCCCGCGGCTTTTCAAATTATATGTTCAACTTATCTTCCCGCCCCCGTCTCGCCCCGGGGATTTTCCGGCGCGGCAGGTCACAGGGGTAGAAGAGGAGATTCCACCCTAAAGATTCCGCGGCGTATCGGAGATGGGCGCTTCTCTCATTCCCTCATCAAAGGTACGAGGACTTTATTAAGCGCCGAAAGAGGCGCATGATTCGATTCGATTTCTGCGCGACCCAGCCAATCTCTTTGACGAGTGATTATTTCATGTTTTTCTTAGGGGAAGCTAGGAAAAGGAGACCATATATTTGTGAAGACGTTACACATCATAGAACACTGTAATACTTCGTCTTATTTAACTTTCATGATGGTGATAATATTTTTATAAGATTTTTTTTTTCATTAATTCTTCAATCATTGAAATGTACTTTCCGTGAATTTTGCTGATGTAGTCACATCTTAAATATTTCTTTCTAACATTTTTTTTTTATTATTTAAACTTGGGGAAATTTTGTCATCCGTTCACGCTTCAGGCTTATCGGAGTACTTCAAAGAGGATTAAAGGGCCAAATTGTGATGCCACTCGCTCGCCACTCGGAAATTATCTTGACAGGCCTTCGAGTCATGTCATAACGTGGGAGCGACGACAGTTCTGTCCAAGGTTCTTCGAAAAGGGATTAAATCGATAGCGGCCAACGCGAAAGCGCATACATTGTCGCGATAACAGGAGATTCGAAACTTCTTCGAATGGACCCTTCCACCTAGCCTTCGCCGTAAACCACGGCAGTGCATTTAATTCCCTCGTACTTGAAAACCTTTACGACGACGTTCTTCCAACTACCCTCCTCATCCTATGAGACCATTCGTCCACTCGCGCACCTTTTTACTCTTTCTTTAATGGATACTTTTCGCGTCGCTCGTATAACATTAGAACCGTCTATATCGAAGCGCACGCGTTTCCACGCACGTTCGGGACAGTTTCAAGAGAACTGCTCCGAAATAATGCGAAAGCTGATCATTTTATCAGTCGAATCTACATTGTTAATTGCAAAAATAGCTTTAATTTTTTTACATAACATGATATTTTTAATGCATATATCTTGTGGGGAAATCGAAGGCTCATGCGGTTATGAAATAAAAAAAAAATTGACTAAAATCGACGTTCTTTAACAGTAACACTAAAGTCGAACCTTCCACCATAGCTTTGCAGCCTCTTTAACGCCAACATAGCGTTATGCTTAACGTTTATGGCAACGCAATCCAGCGCGTAGACCAGACTGACGGATATTTGTTTTATAATGTCGTCTATAAGAAAAACGAGGACAAAAAAGAGGGAAAGCGAGAGCGAGAGAGAGAAGAAAAGAAGAATTTCTCGTGGCTGCTTTATGCTTTTTCCGAGATGGAAGGAAAATTTACATAGTATACTTTCGACGATTAATTCGATTTAAATGCAAATTTCTAATGCGCATTACTATTACAGGGTTTAAGAGGATCAACAATTTATGTTATCGATTTTGCGAATTTTTTGATACACGAAAAATTTTATGTTTATTTTTTTGTTAATTAAAGTGCACCGTTAGAACAGTAACACTCGAATTTTCACCGAACAATCACTAAGAAGTTAATATCGACAGTTGAATTATTCACAAATCGTCGGATTGTTGGAAAAGAGACCGGCAAGCATATCGTTCAACTTAATTTAATTTGGCACGCGTTCAGAAATTCGCAGATACGCTTTGTCGGCGCTTTGCGGCGTGATCGATTAGATCGTCACGCGAGAGAATTCGGATTGGCCGTTGAATTCTTCAGCTCGCTCGCTGCCTGAACACGTTCTGCCTGTCGAGTCGCAATGCACGATCGCGCAAAAGAGATTTAATTAATACAATTGACCCGAGAGCGGTCGCTCTCTTGCCGGTCGCCTTGCAATTTCAATTTCTCTTTCGGAATGCGCACTACCGAGCATGAAGTCGACGAAGCCCGGTGTTATCGTCGTCCTCGTCGTCGACGCCTGGATTAAACGCATTTTCCAAATTCCGTAACTCGCGACGGACTCGTAAATTGTCCTTTGACACGCGCTTTGGCGACAGACAACTTCTTTCGTTTCGCGAACAGGATCCCATCTTGGCTGCATAATCCTGAACGTTTGACCGCTAATAATTTCACATTTCTCGCTGCTTAATTGAACACGTGAGTGCGTCTATCTGGAGATATATTTATAAATATTTCGGAGTGACCGCCGATACGAATATGTCATATGCGATTAAGGTTTGAATCGCGTATTTCAATCGCGCTACGAAGTCAATTGGTATTTAGAATGTGCTAAAAAATTCATGCATACATCTGCATCGCGTATGTGCAAATCCGGTAATTAAACCTGTCATTGCACTGGGACATAGCGGAGACCGTAACCGACAAGCGTACTTGTCGCTTTACGTAAACCGTTTAGAAACGACATTTTTGTCCCCCTGGCTCGCGCGCGCGCGCGTCCTTCCTTTTTTTTACGCCCTCCGCCCTAATAATGCTCGTGTCACCGGCAGGCGCATTAACGTGCGCTTTCCCTTAAATAATACTCCACGGGAGAGCAAGAAAATGCACGTCAGTCTGTTCAAAACGACCGTTGGCTTAATTAATGCGGGTTTCGCAAAAATTTTGTTACTAGACATTGCGACGAGTAGCATTTTCTCGCGGTAAATTTGCGCCTAATTACTCGGCAATTTCCTTCGAAAAATGAAGTGAATGAATACCGCAAAAATAAAAGCAGTGTATACATTTAACATCAAGTCTAACTACTTTGAGCGATGTAGAAAAGCTCTATCGATTTTCATGTTTAAGTGTATAAAATATGAATTTATCTGCATTTCGTAAAAATTTAATCGAAATTGGATGTAAATCAATAATTTTGTTGATTTAATACATTCGATTGATTATTTCAGCACGCGAGTATTTTGTTTTCTTCATTTTCTTTATTTCCTTCGCTAAAAAATAATCTTATTGTATTCTGCTCATTTTTTTATATCCAAGATTCTTCTCGTACGACGGGACACGAGAAATGAACTAAATCAAAATTTCCAAATCGAATTGTAACGAATAGTTATGCAAAGCATACCATCCTAACATATAAATTTTACTTGCGCCAGAAACATACAACAATGTGCATAATATTTTTAATATTTTAATTTTTTTACTAAATTTTTATTTTGCATATATAAAAAGTAAATCACATAATATACATAATTAAAATCTATATTTAAATGCATTGATTAATAATTGACACCCTCCTTTCGATAATAAAAATATTTGTAATTCATCATCAATACATCCTCATGGCATCAATCCAAGCTCTCGTAATGAATCTTGATACTTTCATCAAGCAATAATCATTTAGTAATGTGAGGTCATAGCATGCGGTCGAGCATTTCTACATATATAAGTGGGTGCAAAAAAGTGTCCTTATTTTCAATTTTCATAATAGCCATATCGATCGGTCTGCGCCGACAAGCGTAGCACCAAGGTCGTATATATAAGATATATGTAAATGTTATATACATATATATATATATATATATGTGTGTGTGTATGTATGTATGTGTGGACGAATAGGTGGGGCGATATAATCGAAAAGGATGACATGCGAGTAGGATAAAGAGAGAGTGAGAGGGAGGATGACTGTACACGTAGCGCAAAAGAGGACGAGGTAGATATCAATCATAGGGGGTTTAGGCCTGTCAAGCCACACTAACTATACGCGCGACGATAAAGATACCGAAATCGAGCGACGCAGCTCTGCAGGCGCTTTTACCTTCGTCCTTTAAACTTTAAAGAGAAACAAGTTGTACCGTCCATCGCCTACCTTCCTTTTTTTTCTCCTTTATTTCAAGAACGCGCCACGACGTCGCTGCGCGTGAGGGAACGTTGCAAAACTTGCCCCACATGTTTATCACAATGTCGTAAAAACGCGTGTGTTGCACAGCAGAGTCCGACATCAAGAATAATACAGCTTTATATTAGATTAGATTTATCCTTGTTTATAATAAAATAAAAAAAGACATTCGTCTCTCTCTCTCTCTCTCTTTCTCTCTTTCTCTTTCTCTCTCTCGGGCTTCATTTTAAGCTTATACTTTCGCAGAGATCAGTGATCTCGCGTAGCTTTCCTCTCCGCTAAGTTTCGGATTTACGGTCGGCTTCGCAAATGATTTCGGTAGACTCGGTATAAATCGCGTATCATATTTACCGAGTTTACAAGCCGTATACTCGCGGTAGATGTTTTATACGATGCGGTTTTGCGTGCACGGGTATTCCTCGCCCTCCGTAGGAACTTGGAAGACGGACCAGGGAACTCGAAGGAGAATAGAACGGAAAATAATAACTTTTTCATTTAGCGAGCGAGCGAGGCATTACCGCGATATAAGCGCGTGGCTGCACAATAAAACTAAGGCGACGTCATCGTCGACGACGATGTTCCGTCACGCGTTGTACGTCGCGTTTTATCTTTCTTTCGCGAAAGAGTTACCGTGATATCGAGTGTGTTATTGCACATATATATACCGCACCGTATCAAGATTTCCATTCTCTTTCTGTTGCAGGAAACTTTCGAGCTGGAGCCCGATAGACGATTGTAACTCGAAAAACCTGCCGTCACGCTGTCTCAGTCACGACGTTTCTTCCTCCGTAAGTTTTTATTTATTTAAATAAATCGATTATTATATGACTAAAGATAGGAAACTATTAAAATAGTGAAAAAAATTCAATAATCAAAAATCTCGTGGCTTGAAATAATATTCTCTATATTTCTGCCGCTTAGACAATAAGGAGGTATCTATTTCTCTAAATTGATAAATAATGAAGTAAACAAAAATGTGAGAATTATTTATATTCAGAATGTTTCCTTCTCTCTCATTGTGCCGTGCTACACGCACTTCGCAACATTTCTATTATACTCATGTTCTACATTGTAATAATTGTCTGTAAAATAACAGTAACGTAGTGTAACCTAGATTCGCACTCGTCTTTGCAATATAATTCTGCATAGTGCGCATGTGTTGGTATATAGGGTGTGCCAGTAATGAATAAAGTAGAAAACATAATCGTAAAGGGATCGATTATTCCGAATTAGAATATTCAAACGTAAAAAACACTTGTAAAAAGTTTCAGGCGATAATTAAGTCTAAACATAGTTTGCCGGGAAACTTATGTGTCTACAGACCCATAAATGTGATTCTTAGAAACGAAATGTTAATTCTGGAGATTGTTTCGAAGATAAACGAGACTCGCGCTCATTTTTATTGGCCAATTGAATCACCACTGCGATGACTGCGACGTGAACGTTATCGATATCGATCTAGCAAACTTCTGATCCACCCTGTAGAGCGGTGCGCGTATACGATGCAGCGCGCAATATCCAAGCTACCTGTCGGCCATCAACGTCTTCGTACGATTTATCGTGACGTTACACGCAAGCCTTTCCGCCTACACCCTTCCGCCTTTCCGCCGGAAAACTTTTTCAATTCGTGCCGGTTTTACCTATTAGCGTCGCGCGAATTTGCCTGGCTATTAATCCTACTTCAGACCTTTTGCTCGCGCGCATATCCGCCGGAAAGACCTCGGGTGTAGATGTGCGTGATATTCGTGACATCTTAACAGGTCATGTCCCTCGCGTTTCCTCTTTTCCTCTTCCGTTCATGGAAGTATAACGCTCGTGTTGATCATTTATCCAATTTGAATAATTCATTTATCTGGAAAGTTGATCGAATGTGACAGAGAACGACATATAAGTTGACATTAAAATGTACAATTTGAAATTGTAAACTTGTAAATACGAATGAAAGATCATAACTCAGTTGAGAAATAATTTTCATATCTTATTTTTTTTATATTTTTAATTCAACTTTTATTCGTTATGTATCTATCTCTTAATATCTTATAATACATAAGTAGATTTAAAAAATTGAAAGAAACATGAAAATATATCGTCGCAATCAATAAGTGTCGACTAATTACAGCAGAATAATACAACAATGTTCATTAACCTCGTATCGTTAAGTTTTATCTGCATTATCCTTGTGGTGAAAATGAATGATTTTTAGATACGATAGTAACGCATGTTTAGTGTTTATCACGTGACAACGTATTTTAACATTTAGCGCAATAAATAAACAAGGAAGAATACTTTATTTATGACGTGTATAAAAATTTGAATATTTTATAAGAAAGAAAAAGAGAAACAGAACATACATAGAAATGTAACTTTTTACTTAACTACTAATCAATAATATCATGTAAATCGAGTCTTTTTCGTTCATTCGCTGCAACGAAATATATATTTCTCACGGTACGCTCTCATTATCGATAGAATGCTTGTTTGTGTATTTTACGAAATCGAAAAAGTAATCGGAATTGGCACTGTGAGCGTGATCGGAGGTAAACGGGCAGCGGCAGTCGAAATTAATTTTCCCGATGAGAAATAATCCCTCAGATTGCGAGGAGTCGATTCCCCGACCGCATGTACGCGGCATTAATACATCCACGTGCGCCGCAGTTTGCTATGCACAAAGGGCGAAGGGTGTGCGGCGCGGTCGGCGGGGTAGTAGAGATATTAATGCCACCGATTAATGCTCTAAACGTTACGTTAATCGCCATTAGCCGTTCGCCGTTCGAACGGTCGAACTGTGCGTAGATCAACATTGTTTGCCGATCACATACGTGTCGTGAGCGCGAGCGCAGCTGGCGACGCGAAACACGCCTATGTCTCGCGAATATAAGCATGCCGCGGGCGTTCGTCGTTGTGATCACGTTCCGCTCGTATTATAACGAATTATCGCCGATGATGAAACACCGTGGAAACGAGTGACAGTGATTAGTAAATGAGTTGTCGCTGTTTCAACGTCCCATTGCTGGCTGTCGCGCAACGTGAGCTGTCAAACTCGCAACGGATTAAGGCTCGTTACGCGCGAATCGATCCAAGGATGTGATTTGTTCTTTCTGGAATGATTTATCCCTTCGAGCGCCTCTCGAGCTACCATAATGAATTTTTAGTATTCAGCATACATGTCGTCTAAAAGTTGAATTGAATTTTTTCAGTTTGTTTCGTATGTCGTGCTTCAGGATTTTTTAGGAAATTTTTAGGCGTATCTTATGTTTACTTTTCAACGTATTAGACATATTGATTAGGCATATTAGATATCAGATTTTCAACATACAATATAGATATCGTATCGATCTGAAAAATGTTTCATTCTATTTAAACTTGCAATCATGTTCCGTTTATAATCATTTAAGTTTTGCGATAATTGTCCAGTCACTCGACTATCAATTGCGAAAAATCACGTTTCCATGCTGAATTTCAGTCAGTGCGCGATTTGAAAATTTAATTGAAATTCCCGACTACCAGGATTAAAAGTAAGCGTTGTTTGTTATTAAATAATATCGCGCGCGATACGCCGTGTTAATATTGACATTTGACGATAGGCTACGCGGACGTGCGTAACATCAGATTAACGTTGCAGTGTGAAAACGCGTAATCGATATGGTTGCCCCTGCATTTGCAACGATTTCACGTGGAAGCAAATGTTTCGGTGATATAAATTCACTTGGTTGTATCATGTTGGAAGGACCGCGCTTTACTGTTTTACAGCTTTACAGTTTTACATCGTGTGATAAAACCGCGCGTGTATGAGTGCGTACATCTGTTTTTCTGTCTGCATAATAATGAATCGTATTATATTCCACATGTTTTAATGGAAAAAATTTACTTTACATACGTGTAAAACACCCTGTGTTTGAACAAAATTATTTCCTGTAAACATAATACGAATGCAAATAAGAATTTCTACGAAGTTAGTACTTTATTTTTAGTAGGTAGCTGTATAGGGGCTCGATAGAGCCCCTATTCTTCTTCAAACAGCTTGGAGAAGTTTCCGTTTTGTTAAAAGAAATCTTGAAAAAATTGTCATTGTAAACATGAAAAATCTGATAGAATGGCGGGTTCGTGTTTTCGATTAAAATCAGTTTAAATATTTTCTCTCACATTGTTGGCCGTGACTACATTTATTACATATAGGCGCGAGTCTAATGACACGTCGATCCAATTCGGTCGCAAATTCTACCGTGTCGATGAAACCGAAATCCAAACTGGATCGATATTACGAGCGATTCGCGAGTTGGGTTACACTTAATTACAAGAGACAGGCGCCGAAGCTTACACTTTCGTTGTGATTACATGAAACTGTTGTTCCGTTCGTCCCTCCTATTGAATTTGATACACGATACAAAGCTTTTATAGAACGATCTGAAATTAGGTATCGTCAAATATAGCCATTACGCGGAGGCGAGGAATCTATTTTGATTAATCGTCGCTTTTGCAACTGACGACAGCAGAAATAAAATAAAAATCAAATTCGGCGACGTCTGCTACATATTGCGCGATAAAAGATTACGATATGGCTGCGCGTTTTCATTAATTTAATAACGCGAGTCATAAACGTCCCGAGCGGAACTTTTAATTATAAATATTAATCTCGGGCGCGTTAAAGGCAAACTGCCCGGTGTGTTGTTAGAAAGTCGCCAAAGCACGAATTGTTGAAACGAAATTAACGTGTATACATGAGAAAGTCGGTCGCGTTTTAAACTTTTTAGATATACGCGATGCGAAGCGATACAGACGATATTTCATGCACGCCGACGAAAGTGATCTCCTCCAAACTTTTAATTGCGCCCGAATAAAAAGAAGTAACGAATGGCAAATAATTTCACGCAATAATGATGAACTTGTCGCGCGCAAATGCAAATTGCAGAAATTAATTGCTGCACGCCGCGAATCTAGAAAAGGACGTTACTGCATTATCATGTATTACACCGCGTTCTGTATGTTACTGCGATCTTGTGTATCTTGTACTCTATATAATTAATCGTTTAAGTTAATTAACCACAGGAATTACTAGATTCCGACGATACAGCAAATTGCCAGTGACGATACTGAAAATTGCCAGTGGTACCGCAATCAATCATAGTATAGTTGTGTATGACCCATGGCGCAACTGCCAGAAGTTTATATAGCTGTTAATAAGTTGCGTGATCCTCTTTTAACACGGCAATACTGTGCGCTGCTAAATATAGCGATATTAAATTCTCGCGGAGGAAATGCAGGAGCGGGAGAATGTTGTACAAATAATTGATTATTATTAGGCAATTATCCGTTTCTTATTTCGCGTGTATAAAGTCGATCGAAAATCAACCGTATTGGTTTGGTACATTTGACCGAGGTAAAATCGTAGCAATTAAACGCGGACGGCCGGAACATCCTCCGGCGCGTTAAATCAGAATCAAAGCGACGCCCAATAGAGAGGCCGGTCAGCTGTGTTTTAAGCTTCTTACCCGTTCTCTACGGGCGGCAGCCGTTCTCGATGGCCGGGGCCCGCGGCCGGCAGTGAAATGTCAATCGACGAGTTACGCGCCCGCCGTCCACGAGCAATTTCGGGAAATGGTTTGGATCACGGCCTTTTAGCCCATGGCGAGGCGAACGAGTGTGTACGTAGGTGCGGGTTTGCGGTGCGCGGGTGTGGATGTGCGCGCGATTTGCGTATACACGTGCGCGCGCGCGCGCGTGTGTGTGTGTATGTGTGTCGGTGAACGCGACGAAAGAGCCGGCCAAAGGGCCGGCCACAGGCCGCCACACATTCGCGCGGGTGTACACATTTTCTCGCAGTGTGCCACAACGACGGGCTCTTTGCCCGGCTACGAACATCGTGCGACATACCGCGCGAAATTGCATTCAGAAAAGAGCTCGTCCATAGCTCACAACCGCCAACAATAGGTCACAATGGTATCGTGACCGGTTTATCGGACCGTCCCCCTCGCCGGCGCGCGCGCGCGTGTGTGTATAAGGTTACAACACGACGATTATGAGCGCCGGTCTCGGCACACATTACCGGAGTTACATGCGAGCTTGTCGGGTTAGTATACCTGCCTATATCTGTCAGTTTCGGATTGGCGCGAAACTCGGGTTATACGGCCAGGATTTCGGGGGATACTTTGTTGTTTTTACACACACTTTATCTTTCACTTCGGATAAAATGCGTTACAACCGGATGAGGGATCATCACCGACAATTTCGATCTTTTTCTGCTTTTGTTTTTACGTATTAACTATATTTACTCGTCCTACGCGGATGGAAAATTGTATAATTTGATTTCCCATCCCGATTTCACTTTTCTGTGATCGTGTATTTCATGCAGCAAACGTTGATGCGTGTATGTATGAATGAAACACTAGCCGACGATCCTTTTGCGAAACGTCAGACTCATTTCATAACTCGCAAGAGTTCCGCCACCGCTTTTTTATGTTTACATTTTATAAAACGCTTCTGAAATACGGGTCAACGGCTACGACTGCATAATACTTTTTTATGAAAAGCGTGTGTATAAAATTCAGGTCAGCGTAACAGAATGAATAATTTCGTCATTGATTACCCGATATATACTGCTGGATTTTGCATCGACGTTGAACATATACCCTATTACGTGTATAAAATATACGTCAGTCATTTTATTCGTAATCTGAAGACAGTGAATAATAAGGAATAATTTGCGCACGCGCGAGGTTTTGATAGAATCTTAAATATTATACGGTATATGTGTTTTCTTTTTCTCTGCTTAAACTGTGAGATAATCAAAAGTTGGAACAAAATAAATTAAATTACACTGCGTGCGAAAAGCAGCGCGTGGCATCTAGGTTGGCTCATCGATTCCACTTCAAGCGCAGTAATACGGAAATCAGCTTGCTTCTCGTCGATTCGCGGCGATGCAATGCCAAGCATGATGATTTGCACAGCACGAATCTGCATCCGACGAAGTGGAATATTTTCGGCGCTCGGTATATCCGCAGAATATTTCCGTCGTCATGAATTTTTTCACTTTTTGCTCAAGTTTTTATGCGAGCGTCGAACGTTGCACTGCATATATGGAAGCATCGGCATTTCGTGGAGTATAATATAGTTTGGCGGTGAGAATTACTTTCTTAGCGAAAGTTCAGTGCCAAATTTATATATATTTTTTAACGATGAGTTTATATTAAAAAAAAAAAATGATGCACATCGCTCGCGAAAATGATGAAAAGTTAATATGTGCCGATACGCGGCGGCCGATCCTCGTTTGATGCCGATTTAGTTTAGAACCGTGGATATGTTAATTATCCAGATACCGTTTAAATCATTAAAATTTCGGCGTGACGTATGCGAACGTGGACCGCGTGTGTACTCTAACGCGTAATTATGTTGTGCGTTATCGTTTACATAATTTAGATACGTGTGGGGAAAGCTCCGGTGAAATTTGGAATGTATATTTGAATGGCGCGACGCGCGAGAGCGAGAACGGATGCGTTGGAGCGAGGTAGCAGGTTCGATGCACCGACTTTTCGTTTATGAGCGTCGACAAATTCGCTAAACTCACAGGTAGAATCTACCGTGGAAAACGGCTCGCGATATTTTACAGAATATGTACGCGCGATCAAACTTCCCGGCGCGGATGTAATGTACTAAATTGTCCCGTAATATGTATATCGATGTTAAAAGCAGGATAAAACTGTGTAATATTTGATTCATTTTGTCTTCCAGTGAGGAATTATTGAACGTTATTCTCTTTCGTGACTATACGATTAAATTTCAAAGACATCGAATTCCCAAACGAAATCCGATTCGCTCCAATAATTAAAAGCTTCACGCGACTAAACTGAATTTTTAAAATGTGTCTTCTACTTTGACCGACAGTGAGCTACTTTGCATGTAAATCGTTATTAATAAAGCGCACGGTGAAGCGCTCCGCGCGTGTTTCTCTTTCTCTTCTTCTCACTTCCATTTTTTGATCAATAAAGTTTACGTTTATATTTTATTTTATTCCACTCATATACTCGCAGTATTCGCGTTCTCGACCTCTCAACAACCGATGCCCCGAAAATTGGTTCGTCACGCTGTATTTGCACATATATACATATGCATTCTCTCTTTTTCTCTCTTCTCTCTCTCTCTCTCTCTCTCAGCATGCATCCGACGTGACGTAGAATTCACGCCACGATTTGTTTGGCCGAGCCTGCTCCCTCCACATCATCCCTTCGCGTTACATCCTGCCGCATGTATCCGCGGATATCTGTTTCATTGTTTTTCACGTATTGTTTGAGATAAATAATACGCCAGCGTCGGTCCCTTTTTTTTCATACTTTATTCGCAGAGAGCGCGGCGCGGGCGGCTCGTCGCTGCATTCAATTTCACATACTCGCGCCTGTCTATCCGGAGTCCAACAGGAACGGTATTATATGTTTTCAACTATTCTGAATAAACAGAGCGTCAAATATTTGGAGAGGTTATTTTTATCGAGTTTCGATTAACCCTTTTCAGTTCCGATCAAGTTCTTCGTTATTCGATACGAGTCTTCGTGCCAACATAGATGAAAATGCGACATGACAGATATGAACGAGAAAGAGAATGAGAGATGAGTGGGGCGGGGGGAACCCCCCCCGGGGGGACAAATGCTTGAGAAAAGACATGATTATGTTTTCTTCCATGCATTAATGAAGAACACAAACGCATAATTTTACACTTTTAATGAAAAACTTGCATGTCTCTAAATTACACGGTAAGTTTCTCAAGTGGGTCATCTTGACAGTCGCTTGGGACTCATTTACCGACTTGATGTCCAACGTCAAATAAATTCATTATCTTGCTGACAAACAGCAATTTCTCCGAGCCAAAGTGCCTCTAATTAAAATACAGCCGGTCTTGTAAACAAAGGACGAACAGTCTTTTATCGAAATTGTGCAAAATCGCGCGCGGAAGTTCGGAGCGCGATTTTTATTTTAACAACAATAGAGGGAGATGCACACGATCTATCATTGTTATTGCGCATGTTGATCATGTTACATTTTTATTTACACGATACAGAGAGCGCGTTTAGTATTTCTCATCACACTCGGAGCTGATAATATCCTATTTAGACAATATCCACGAATTGCAGCGCAACGTCTCATCTCAAGTCGGTTTGTTATTTATTAATGGCAGCTCGTGTTAAGGCGTCTCGAGTATTTATGAGTCGATTAATATGTAAGCGCCTTATATCTTATGTAAGACGGCGTTCAAAGTATCAGCCAGATTTCAAAGACGTCAGACCGTGAAGTCTCTATTAATATTTTGCAGCTTTAACGAGGGCTGATATTAAGTAATCTTGCTTTTGGCGTAAAGCACTTTTGCAAGCGCGTTGCCGGCTTTCGACACATTCGCCTTTGACGTTGAAAACTTTTAGCTAAATGGATGAACTGATTTAAAAGAACGCCGCCGTTTAGATACGCCGTTTAGGCAAAGTATTTTTCTTGAATCTTATACACCTAGCAATACGCACGATTACATTTTCAATCACATTATACATAGGTTTTTTTTATATAGTGGTACACATCTTTTTTATCTGTAAACCGCTACGTTAACTACATCACAAGGCTCTTCTTCTTTCGCGCATTTATGATTTACGCTGGCATATATTCGTTTGAGCGAATAATTTTCCCCGTGAAGGCGATATACTTTCGACCAGTGACTGTCAAACCATCATACATATTTCGTAATTTACTCACATTATCATATTATATAATTATATTCATATATTTAAAAAAATTTACAGCACATTAGCACTCAAAATGCGTGCAATAATTTAATCATAAAACAGAATTCGATTGCATTAGTACCAACAGCAAGTTAGCGTTGACTCTGATAAAGATCTTGGAATTATATAATATCAAGGAAATGACTCTCAAAAAGAATTACATTGTTTATTTAGTATGCTAATTTCTTTATAAATTCTTGATACATGCAATTTCAAGTTACGTATCGAATATTTTGTGCAGTAATAGTGCTTGCATTCGAATTTGTCGATAATTTAGCGAATCTATTTAACTAATCTAAGCAAAATCTAACTAATAACGCTCTCACAGAGTGATTTACTTTAATTTTTGAGCAAGAGATATATTGAGATGAAATGCCTCATTCATCGGCTGAGACATGAAAGTCACTGTTTTTTTTTTACGCACGCCCAGCGCGTCCCGGTGCAACTGTACGTGAGCCAATAAGACGTTTCGATAAAACTGAATTTACGGTTTGAAAACTCGGTGCGGCTCGGCTTTTATTGCCGTCGTATGTCGGTGCTTCGATGGCAGATAGTAGTGCGGAGTACGTGCGCCCCGAGGGGGTCGATTACCCGGTAGCACGCGCTAGAACATCGCCGGTTAATTGGAGATGCGCTGGTTCGAGCTCCCGGTCTGTCCTTAATGAGCTCCGACGACCGCCACCCTGGCCCCCGGCTCTGTCCTCGACTAAAGAGACATCCGCGCGCGATTTCCCTCGTGAAAAAGCTGTTTCTATCCGCCGACCGTCTTGAATGGATAATACCGATTTAATGCTTATACCGGATGCGGACGAGTCGTTGTCTACGATCGTGATGCACTTAAAAGTTTTACTCCGGATTCTTAAGCTATCTTAAGAATGTGAGGATATCGATAATGGATATTTAGCGATTATATTAGGGGGATGAAGTCATAAAACTTCTTCTCCAATATCAAGTACAATTATTCATCATCGTTCTCTACTGGTGTTGCGTTAACTAAAACTATCGAGCGTACAAGGCTGTCTATTATTATCTATTCGCACCGAACGAATTTTGAAAGATCAGTTTCGAGCGACGAGAAAGCGTCGCTTAAATTTACTACGCAGCATGCGGTTAATGAGCAAAGATAGCGCCGGGGATGAGCGCTGGCATAGGGGGGGTAGTGAGAAGCCACACTTTGGCGAACATTGCGTAATCAATTTCACGAACGGCCAATTTCTGCGAGCAACAGCTTTTGACTCGCCCCTCCGGTTACTCAAAATCGCGCGCGGTTCCGGCGATGATAAATTATCGTCGCGCCCGTCGAGCACGCGGCCCCCGATCGATTTTTATCGGACGGCCGAAGCCCAACGACGATGTCGACGACGATGATGTTAGGGACGCGCGCGTTCTCTCTCTCTCTCTCTCTCTCTCTCAACGGCAATATATAAAAGCTGTCAGTGGTAGCAGTCAGAGCCGACAACCCGTTAAAAGTGAGTTCCAGAAAGAAGTACGAAGTAATCCATCCGCTCATCTTCGAGTAATTAAAACTTATAATTCGTGGCAGCCCTCGTCCGCGTCGAGCTTCGAGTCTCATCTCTTTCACGCCGATCCATCCACCGACACCCTTGGCTGCGCATCCTTCTGCGGGCGCTTCCTCTCTTCATCTTCCAGAAGTTGCCTGCGTCCCCCATGACCTCCTGCATATTTCATACTTTGTACCGCAATTACTTTATCGCGCTTCCGTGGATTTTGGTCGGAGGTTGGAAAGGCAGTGGCTGGAGCGGCGAGGTTGGCGGGGGCGCGGCGCGAATACTTATCTTCCTGTCGGCGCTGCTACTCGGATACATTCAAAATAGACCGGCCCGCATTTATTCTTCGTTTCGTTAGCTTCGAAGGTGGTTTAGGCGCCGGTACAGGAGATGAGAAAAATAGGCAAAAGGTGAAATGTTCAAAATAAGAAACGGGAAAGAGAGCGAACAGAGGGAAGGAAAAAGTAAACGTAAACGATAAAATTCGCATTAATTTCGATTGTCATTCAATAATCATTTAAACGAGTTTTAAACAGACGGTTTCATACGGTAATGTTAAATGAACTGAAAAAATGGTTAGGCCGTCGTTTTTTCTTCTATCTTGGTTGCTTTCTGTTTGAACATTTACTCTAGAGAGCTAGACGAAATCTCTGACTTGCTTTTTTACCAGAGAGAATAATTTTTCAATTTTTTACTCACATTGTTCGTCCTTTTGATAATGAGATATCTGATATCACGTTTTTGTATTTTGCATCAGCTTTGAAGTTATTCTTGAAAAATTAAAAAATATTTTTATTATTTTACCATTTCACATTATTCTATGTTTTTAAAATATTTTTTACATTTTAGAGAAAGTTCTTGAAGAAGATATAACATCCTTATTAATGTAACTTGTAGATTTTTGTTTAAATTTAAATTTAAATATTGCTACAAGTGATTGATATAGATAGAAAATTATTTTTAAGGTAAAAAGTTATTATATTTAATATTTATTATGAAAGATTTTTTTATTTCAACCAGTCTTTAAATAAATACAGTATATTTAATGTTGTATAACGCGCGCGTTGTTATTTTTGTTACTTTGGTTATCCTAAATGTTTTTAAAACATGTCATGGATTTGGAATCGTGTTCTGGAAAAATATCAGACACCAAGAAGTTATAGCAGACATACTAACAGAGTAATTGTTATCTTTGGAATCGTATGCAGTGCAGCTTTTGTTCTATGCCGCGTAATTACTTTATCGTGCGTTCGCGATTACAAAGGTAACAAAGAATTCCCGGAGTTTACTCTCGGTTTCACGTCGTCGAACAAAAGAATGGAGGAAGAGAGAGAGAAAGAGAGAGAGAAAGCATGAGCTCACGAGAGTATGGATAATTTTGTCGAAGTTTTCGGCGCATAAACTTTCCGGGTTTATTTTCTCTATTGTTATAATGTTAACGAATATCGTTCGTTGGTTGATAGCAGCTACAGGAATATAAATGCTTGTTGCTGCGCTGATATTTCTAAATACATTTTAAATACATTTTAAAACGTACTGTATGTATTTTTTATTCATGCGCTGTCTGCACGAAATTGAATTCAAGCAATGAGTTCAATTAAATTTGAACGAAAATTCATACGATTTTCACTCTAATTGGAAGGATAATCGAAAATTTTATCTATAATATAATATATTTAACAAATGAGATATAATGTGACGGATTAGTCCACTTAGTACAAGGATTCTTGCGAGTAACAGGTACAAATTTCAATGTGTTTCTCGTTTGTATACGTTTGTTCGCCTCGTAGAAAAAGCCGAGAAGGACTGTCAGAGAACGAGAAAGAAGGGGTTCGGTTTTATCATTGGAATAGGGCAACTCTAAGAGTGAGAAAGAGAAACGAAAACATACGGAAAGACGAAAAAGAAAAGAGATGAGGGGAGACGAAAGAGAGAGAGAGAGAGAGAGAGAGAGAGAGAGAGAGAGAGAGTGAGAGAGGAAGCGCTTCGCGTTCCCGGAAAGCCGATGATATTAAAGGAAGGAAGAGAGGACGCGCACTAAACGGAGAAATGAGGCGACAAAGTCCAAAGCGTCTGCTCTCCATTGTGTCGCCGACCTAGCATTTCCCCCTTGCGACAGGGTGAATCCATCCCTTGCGCTTTCTTATTTTTTTTTGTGCGCCACGCAGCGCGAACGTTTCGGCGGACTCCACAGCTTCCTTGTCTTTTCATCGTATTGCTATCAATGTTACAAAACAGGCAAGCTAATGCGATATTACCGCGTGTCCTTTCAATAATAGAATCAGCTGTTTACAGTCGCCAGAATTATTCATCTTAATTTTTTAATCCTTCGACAATATTCTTTCGTACATGTTATTTTTCATTTCTCCCATTCATTTTTTTTTTCTAACAATTATCGCGTATGTAATTATCGTTATTGCGAATTGAAAATGAGGAAGGTATTGTATAAGGAGAATCCGCAGCATCTAGCCTTTATCCGAGGGCGTCGTATATTTGGCGTTGTACATTCAAAAGTCTATCCGTAAGTAAGAAGAAAACAGCGACGCAGATGGTTGATCCACTCAATTTCAGATTCATGGATGCCAGACTGAAAAATGTTGCTTCTTTTCGCCGGCGGCGCGACGCGACGCGGCGCGTAGCATTTTCTTTTCCGAGCGTTTTTCCCTTCTCCCAGTGTTCTTCTCCCATCGCATTGTTCCTTTTCGATACGGGAGCAGCTCCTCCGATAGACGCGTCTGTGCCTCTTATTGGCTGGGTAGACGAGTTATGTCGAAAATATAATAAACCACCCCCTACTAGCGTTACGATGCATACGATCTCAGCCGTTCTTTGTAAATACTGGTTATACGCGGAATTTGCTCGTATGCCGCGTTCCAATAACGTACGTAAACGAACGCGCGCAAACGCGAGCAATCAATTTTTCTCTCGCATAAAACTCGTTATTACATCTTATCAATATTTCATCAAGACGAGCTTTATACATTCTCGTATTTAAAGTGACACGTCTATCAACCTCTCCATTCTTGCATTACAAAGTTAAATGCTCACCGAATTACATGTCAATTACATGTCCAGGGAAGTTTGTCGCGTCGCCAGTGGTTCCTTAATTATTCCTCAGCGCTTGCGTCACGGCGGGTTATAAATATCCTGGCGTGAAAGAATCCTTCCATTCGCTCGCAACCTCGTTGCACTTGGCTTTCTCTCTTCCCATTTCTCCTCGATGGGAAAGTGTCACCCCCTGCGGAGTCGGCAGGAAGAGACACGTCTGAAATATAATAAACCTCGTCGGCGTTACGACACACCGAGAGGCTCAGCCACCTCTGTAAATATCCCGATATGGATTTCGAATATTTTACGGGGCGTTCGTGAGGGTGCGTCCGTGTAAGCCCACCTCGCTCGCATCCCCAGTCGGCTCGGGTCCACTCTGAATATTTTTCCGGACTGAAGCGGAAGTGGAAGGGGATGAGAGCCCTGATGCAATTTTCACCGTCTCTCGGAATCTCGTTCCCGTGTCCTGTCGACAGGATTAGGTAATTTCGTAGTACTTCTAGATGACACTTCTTAAAGCTACTTCAGGAAATAGTCTGTTATAGTTTAAGCGAACTAATTCTTTGGCGTCCCTTATTAAGAGGCCTCTTCCTTAACATAATGAGAGATTAAATAGAGAAAACAAGTAGAGCGAAAAAAATATATAAGTGTAATTGTCTCGACGTTAATGGGAAACATAGAAAGTCCGGTAAAAATTGTAACTGTGTGCGCTTGAGATAACTTGGGTGGTGTTGACAACTAATGTTGGAAGTGGTATGCCAAGTGACGGTTCTGTGTTGAAAGGATTTTCCTAGAAGATTATCGTACCGTGCCGCAGCTCATAACATAAACTGCCGCCAAAGTTTCGGATGTTGTACGTCGATGGATAATACAGCCACTCGAGCAATTAGAATGATGACAAAGTTTCGACTTAATCCATAAAGCGGGTTCCCCGCGAATCTTGTGTCGCGAGCAATTTAGATTAATGTGATTTTTGGAAATTAGGAATTCTATTGCCAGTTCTAACTGAAAGTTAGACGGCTTTTATTCAACAATTTGTAGATGAGGCAACAATTCTTTTCTTTTATTAACGTTATCTTCTTTTTTCGAAAAAGTGTCTTATGAAAATACATTTTCTTCGCGATCACTTCTTAAAGGGAAATAGGGCCGCGTGCACGCATGTGCATCTGCTAAATTATAAACTACTTACATATAATTTCGATTAGAACAAACGGGATACGAAGAGATGAAGGAGAAATAAAACGAAAGCGACTAACGCGAATTGGAAAGGGAGCGGGTCTAGAGTGGAAGTGATGGAGAAGTCGTCGTTGTGGAGGCAGGAGTTGGGTGAAAACTCTGTTTTGGAACTACCGAGTTCAAATCTAGCTACGGAGGGATAAAGGGAAATGGTAAACGAAGGATGCAGCGACGGAGGACAAGAAGAGCATAGTAAAGAACAAGAGGAGTCGGTGAGAAAGTGACGGATGAGAGCGAGAGAGAAAGCGAATGAGGTGTCGCTCCGTTAGAATCTTTCTGAGATTGCTTAATTAACGGCAGAAGTCTGATATAAATTCGTTCGTGTGCTAAATCAGGATCCACCCCTGGCGCCTCTTCGCCGCCGCCCTGCTGCCGCACTTCGGCCAAACGTGCGCTTCGACTGGGTACAAAAGCCGTGGCAGCTTCTCCTGAACCTTAATTATCCTCACAAACTCGTATTCTGGCCGTTCGTATTACAGACCATAGGAAGTTGGCGGGGGGGGGGAGAAGAGAGGCTTCACTTTTGGTTACTCATTTGCGTGAAATATTCTGTGGTGACGACTTTTCGTAGGCGTTCATAAGTATTATTTTTACCTTTAAATATATTTATTTAGATGAGCATTGCATATCTAAAATAAAAACATAATCTAGTTTCGTTTAATATTATATTGTACGTTGATCATACTAATTATAATCTAAATTATTAAACAAAGATTAACTATGTTGATTGCGAGACATATAAAGTGCTCGTAGCAGCAGTATATTAAGCTACAAGAAAAGCTTTTCTCTCAGTTTAGTTTATATTTATAAAATCTATAATAATATATCAATCAAAGAGTTTATAATTTTATAGATACTTACAATTTTAGAGATAACGTTTCGAGCGGAATACAATGAAAAATATATATATTTTTAAAATGTTACTAATGTTACTTTAACATTAAACATTATTCAATGGTTATAAAATGTATCTCTTTGTGGTTTATCGAGTTATTCTTCTTTACTCCCTCCAAGATTTTTTATTTTAATAAAATATTATAAATATATCTGAATTCGAATCTGCATGTTCTATGCGATCGTTTTGCACAACAAAACAGATAGAATGTTCTAACATACATACGCGCACAGAGAGGAGAGGGGTAGATTAATAATATTAAAATATAAAAAATTACTTTGTAGTACAAAGAGTATTGTCCATTTTGACATTTCCTACAAAGAAAAATTTTATCATTATAATGCGTAACGTCATACCGACGTGATTATATGCCGGAATAATTCCGAGTAATGTAATGTACGAAGAGAAATGAATTGCGAGATATATCCGAGCTATGGTACGATCTGCTTTTAGTTTGCCGACGCATACGTACTATAAGGAAAATATGATTCTGCAGCATCATATTATGAAAATATGAAATTATTATAATCAAGAAAAGTAAAGTTTACTTTGTCTTGTTAAATTCTTTTTATACGTTGCTCTATATAAATAACGACAGATTTATGAGAGCAAATCTGCTTGCATTTTATTTTTTTTACCATTTTTTTAAAATATTCTGCATTAATATTACGTTCACAAAAACATGTAATATCATTACTATAATATATATGAAATAATTTTTCACAATAACTTACACGTCCTCTTGTTTCGTTCTCATGTTCTCCATTCTGCAATTCGAGTTCTTTCTCACCATCTCACGATGTAATCAAAGGCTCGTAAGTCCTGGCTCCGCAATGCTCCTTCCATCGTTGGTTTCACGACACGGCGGCCAACACAATGGTGGTCGATCCGAGCCATAGAAGCGCGCGGGAGTTATTTGCAGGAATTTCCAGAATTGTTGGCCGGAGGGTGGATCCTCCGTGCCTGCCGGACGAAACCGCGTATACGCGCCCTTGCACGACCGCCTAATTTTCGTGGCTCGACCCATCGCCAAATTGGATTTTATTAAATGCGTCTGCAGAGGTTGCCGTGCACATCGGCCAGTACGTTCCGTCCGCACGGAAGTATCCGTTTCGTTAATAACTGGGATAATGTTAATTTCCTCGAAGTTTACTGAATTCTTGAATTCAGTCAAGCGTTCAAATTGTCATAATTTTCACACAGAAATGTTAGATATTAGATATACGTATATATGTTTGAAATATTTAAAAAAGAATTTTGTTTAACAGAGACATTCATTTCTCTGCTTTTTCATATTTCTCACAATAAGATGGATTTATCGAGTAGCTAATTGTAAATTAAGAAATTTATACGACAGTATTCCTGTCGTATTCCTGGATGAAAGTCAAGATCACAAAGAGATAACGAGGGTTTTAAGCGAGCTGTGCGTCTTTTCTCATCCGACAGCTCGTGAAACATCCGTGGTGTGTCTTGCAAATAATGACCGCGGACCGAGTATCGTGAACGGCGATGGTTACTGCCGCTCGGACGTTTACGCTGTTATACAACTGGAAAACGTAACTGTGGACGAAACATAGAGCCGGACATTACTAACAGATAGACGAGCCGCGTGGTGGAATGCACTAACATAAAAGCTAATGTAGCAAAGTGCGGTTATGTCTATAATGGAAGCGGCTCTCCTGGTGTGCATTCACCACCTCCATCGTCCTCCAGAAGTCCACTAATATCCTTCTAGATGCCACCCCTGCGTCCTGTCTTCTCTCTTCCAAGTCTTGCGCCAGTTAAAGAGCTCTTCGTTTTACTCAGAATCTTCGCTGGCACCTTGCCTTTCTCCTTCCTTCTTCCTAATGTCGGTTCGGCACTTTTTTCATCAGCTCGAAATACCCTAAGGATTTTGGTCGGATAGATGACACGTACTCGATATTAATGCGATACATGCTCGTTAGCGGGAGAATAAAAATATAGTTTGTAGACATTGTGTCGGCAAATAAATATGAAGTGTAGTAAAGGCGTTAATGAGAACGTCAAATCTGAGAATGGGGATTTTTAATTACTTTAAGATACTTGAAGGGCGTCCGCTTTTCCTTCGCGTAACTGATTGACTTTTATTAATTATGTGATTCTTGCAACGGCTTCTCTACCTGCAGGCAATTTGTAACCGTGTTCTCGAGGTTTAATGAAAATGTCAACGCTCAAGCGCCAAGCACCTCTCATTAGCTAACCGTAAGCGACACCTGTTTGCTATCCCCGTTACAATGAAGTAATAATATAGTAGAGAAAAATCAATCTCGAGTGTACTAGAAAAGCAAAGTTTATGTGCAATATAAATGTTTTATAATTTAACAATTGTGCCATAAATAATTCCTAGGTAAATTATTTGTGGCATCGCAAAGTCTCATAAAAGCTATAAAAATGCAAAGTATAAGTATATTTTAGAATCTTGGTAAGGGGTAGTTTGCTAGAACGACAGAGAGAGAGAGAGAGAGAGAGAGAGAGAGAGAGTTCCATTAATATTCTCGACAAGCGAGGATCGAACTTCAATTATTCAGAGGAACGCCGTTATACGCTCGTCACCCTCTGTAATAGTGCCGTGCGTCTTTTTGGCGTTTCATCTGTCGCTCCTGCACGCTGTATACACACAAATACACACGCATGTATGTATATGAGCTACGCATATATGTATAAACGTATATAGATCTGTATATATCTATTAATATTAGTATCAGTATATTCTATGCTGTGCGTGGGTTTGTGTGTGCAATATATATAGACATGCACACAGGAGTGTCTCTGAATTTCTTTCGAGAGCGAAAGAGAAAAGAAGAAAAGAACTCGGATTAGAAAAAGAGAAAGATTGAGCTCTCCTGAGACATAGGGGGTTGATAGAGGGTTGGAGAAGCCGCAGAGGCTCACCGTACTGATTATACCCACACCAATCGCCGACCACTCACGAGCCGTGTATCCCAATACGAATTAAAACATATCAAAAGCACGTATATATATTGAAGTCAATACCTTCGAGCTTCCACGCTCCGCCTTCTGATCCCAAGTGCGAGATATAGGATGTCTTCGGGTAGGCAACAGGCAGAGAGCCTTTAATATTTACGATACGTTGATTTGTTCCATGTACAAGTCGCAGCAGAATAAATTGTTTGTTTAAAATAAAATTCGAATTAGCTAAATGATTAATGAATTACCGAGTTGTTGTGTAAACAGAGTGTTTCCAATTGTTTATAAGAAAATGAAACGTAAAATGACAAAAAAAAAGGAATATATTATTACAAATGTTATTATTTTGCCTGGTAAATTATAATGAATAATCATCATTATATCGTATTAAAAAATCGATTGAAAAATTCTATTTAATATCAAATAAATAAAAAGAAAATTTAATAATCAAACGTGATATTCAATATTTTCTTATATATCAGCATTAATGCACCGACTTTCACGAAAAATCAGTTTATTATGAACTCCGATTGGAAATAAAAAGAAAATGTTATATATACAATTGATGCACTTGCTACACTTTTATTTCTATACGTATCTATGCTTTATTGTATCAGAGTTACGAAAAAAAAAGAAATCAATGCATTCATCGTGCAAATTACGCATAACAGTGCTGAAAAGATTGATCGTTTGCAGTTGTCAGAGATTAAATAACAGTTTAATTGCATATAAAATTTTATATATTGTTGCGTCTTGTATATGAGGGCATGAGAGATGTCAAAGAGCGATAAAAATTTAAAAATACGGTGCGATACGTGCTTATGT
>VBVR01000057.1:0-16636 GCA_011638315.1 Tetramorium parvispinum
CCTCCCCCTCCCGCCCTTAAACGTAAATTGTATATCGGTTATTTTATTCGAGCGGAACATCGATCTAGGACATCTTCGGGTGGTGGAAGCGCGGCGGACATCTTGAATAAAATGGGACGGGTGCATCAGCCCATCGTCGATTATCAATGAACGACCGGGAGATAACCTACCCCGTGCTCAGTGAATTCGGTCACGCCTCGCGAATTTCGCGCGAGTTTCGTGTATTCCGTTTGAATTCCGTTTTCCGCGCGAATTCGACGTTTTCCGTTGAATCGAAAACATGGTCACGTAGCGATAAAAATTCAAGAAGGGTAGCGGAGAGAGTCGGTAGCGCGGGGACGCGGGGTGAAATTAAATTTCTAGGCGAAAAGAGGCCAGAGTCGCCTCACTGGCGGCGAGGTAAAAAGGCGAGATCTCCAATTTTAGCATGATCTCTGAAAGCAGCAACGAAAAACGGGCCTCGGCGCTGTATACGAGACGATGCCCTTTTGTGCGTCTCTGTGGTCTCCGTCTTTTATCTCGCCTCGCCAAACCGCATTATTAGATTTGCCGAATATTACATCTGCCCGGTCGTTTAATTTATGCAAATAAAAAAAGAATTCAAATTTGAAACAAGCAGGAATCCAAAGAATTTGAGAAAGCTGTTCGCGCTAAAGGGAGAACGGGGTATCAATTCGTCTCGCAGTTGTGTTACATTCACCCTTTCTTCGGCGAGACGTGTCATGTCGTATTGGTTGCTCGTGTGCAAACAATATCATGATAGAGCAAGGCGAGCAAACTTCCGGATCATTTTTCCCACGTGTTCTCTAAGACGCTATCAATGTCTGAAAAATTCTGCTCGAGTTCACTATCCGCTTTTCTGGCTGATGTACCCTATACAATTCTATTCGTATTGACTTTATTTGTTATTTTTGCGCTGCTCAATAATCGGATTATAGGTTTTTTTAATTCAATGTATTAGATTAAATATGCGATACAAATACATAATTCAATATTAGTATATCAATTTTCATAAAAATGTTAAAAATGGAAAACATTTCACATTAATTATTTGAAACAATAACCAATAATAATCAATAATAACCAATACTAAATAAAAAACGATTAATGCTAATTAGTGCTAATAATAAAATAAACGCTTATAATTTTATTTACTATTTTACATGGCAAAATATAAGATATAATAAAGGTCTACTATCAAAAAGATCTGCCACGGACAATTTAAGTAGAAAATAGCCCTAATAGTCAGACAAGGAAAGCGAACGGAATGAATTCTTTTATACGCGGAAATTCAAGTGCTTCTTTCATTAGGTGAAGATAAATTTTACTATTCTATTTTTATCCACCATAGCGAAAATATCTGTCATCTAAATTCCGGATAGTAGTTCTGAATTTTTGAATTGGTACGTCTCGAGTCGTAGTCTCGGATCGAAATTGCCGGGCTCCTGGCAGGTCATTTTTCCCGGATGTCCTCTTAAATCGTCTTCGACGCCTGAGAAATTTTGCCCGGACCTGGCTGCCGCTTTTCCGGCTGACTCACCCACAAACCTCTCGCCAGTCTCGTCCATTTTCCTTTTTCGGGAATGACCGTCATTATTCTCTATCTCGATACCGGGCGAATAATGTGGGAACCGGCAAACGGCAGCGACAGGACGTTAGACAAGAAATAAATATGACGTCGCGGGAGGTTTGTGATGGCGGAAATGTCTACTTTATTAGATTGCGACGATATATAAACTTTTGAAACAACCATCTCTGGGGGTGTAGAACAAAAAGAATTCATTGTTGATGAAGAATCTACATTGTTAATTCTCTAGCCCTGCATCCGTTCGAAGTTTTCCAGAGTTAACAAAATTCGAAAATCTACAAATTCATTTGTATCGATATTAAAATTCGGAAACATGTAAAACTCAATACGCAAAAATGTGCAAGATCGAAAGATATGACGATCTTACATCGTAAGTTTGTTAAAAAACTCGGCTATTGAGTTGTATCCTGACACGACAGAGGATCGAGATGTCGAAGAGAAGAGCGGCCAGGACGAGCGCAAAGTGTGGTATTTGTTTTAGAATTCCTACGCTTTACCGATGTTTAAAGTGGCAAAGCGTTTGAAATCTGAAACGAATGCGCGCAAACCTTCATCCCAACCAGGCAGGGGAGCCATAACCCGCGGAGGAAATGCGTGATCCTGGACGCCCGAGGCCACCGCGCGAAGGGAAAATATGAGATACTTTGGGCGTAGTTCATCATTATCTTCATTTCCGAGATTACATATCATTGGCGCATCATTTTTACCCTACATTATAGTGTTTCGCTGGGAAAATCTGATCTCATGTCGGAATATACTTCAGGGACTAAGAATATCGATCCATTATTCATTAGAAGGCTTTATTATGCTAGATTCCGTGCAGAAAATTTTATTTTGATTGTATTAAATACTAATTTACGTATTAATTGAAAAATTTATGTACCAATTTATTTATTTTTAACAAAAGAAATTTGTTCTCTCTCTCTTTTTCTCTTTCTATATATATATTCATGTTATTGTTATAAAATATGAGAAAAATTTAAATAGATAGAATCACGTTCTTTGAGCTTAAAATCAATTTTTTTCTTAGATAAAAGTAAATTTGGATTTAGTTACTCCAGGATTTTTTAAACAAATTATTTATTGAGATAATATTATAAACACAGAAATATAATATCCGGTGAAACTTTTTCTTTACGAGCAATTCTAAATTGGTCAAAGCATTCGTAGACGAAAGGAATTGCAGTATTTCCGAGATGTCGTATACACTAGTATTTGTTCAACCCAGCAGCTTGGGATTCGCCAATCTTCCATAAATGTAGGAAATAAACAGTTGCGACAAATACCTGAACTGAAAAGAGAGACAAATTTTGAGAGGAAAGACGGTCTCAAAGCGAATGTCCGCTCGCGTCTGATTGCATATTTATTCGATTTTAGATCTTTTTCACATACGACGAGATGTTGACGGGACAAATCAAAAATCAAAATTCGAAGTAAAAGAAATTAGTGCGACAGGAAGAAGTTTACACTGTAAACATGGATTTGTTTGCGCTTTTATTGTAATCTACTTTTCACATTAATGTACGTTATGTTTATAATCGCATAATGCACTTCTATCAGTTTAGAAAATGAGTTAAAAATGCGTTAAAGTGTTTTTCTCATCATCTATTTGTTTAATCTGAATTTTTCGCTGTCTTTTTGCAAAAACATGTGAGCAATTTTTTGTCTTCTTTTTCTAAATTTTGGTGTTGTACTATTTAATTCTATTCATAATTTCACAATTATATAAAAATTAATGTAAAAAATTTAACATATAAAAAGTCGATAAACAAAAATCTATTTCAAGGGTCGAATAATCTTCTCGGATTCTCAGATCTTTGGATTTTCGTAAATCTTGAAGTCCTTGGATTTGTGAGGAGTCTCAAGAATTAAGATAAAAAACAAGTAAATAGAAATGGGCGAAGAGAGGTTGAGGTTGTGTTTTAACCAACCCACCATTCACACAGCACTTTCCTTACCCTCCACCTTCTCCTTCACCTCCTTCTCGTTCTCTCGCCCTTCACGCGGCTTCTCATCCCATCGGAAAACGTTTCCATGCCGGTCTTCGGGATAAATAGTTTGCACAGGAAAAGGATTTCTCCACGCCGGCAATTTATCTCGAACGTACGCGGCTCCATTAAGCGGAGACGCAACTCTTTGAGCCTGGAGAGAGTGGGATACTGCGGAATCAGGATTGCGCGTGGATTTAAGGCCGTAATCACGGGATTTCGGGACAAGCAAAGCGCGACGACAAGACCGTCGAAAACTCCGAAGGAAATTATTTTGCGTGTGATCGTGTTCAGAATTTCGGTTTTTCTATTTTTATATCGACATGCAGAGATTATGATTATTATTACGTTAAGAAAATATATTAATCTCTTGTGAATTAATCTCTTATGAATAATCTCTTATGAAATTCATTATCTTATTAGTCAGATGTTTAATAATTCAAAGTGATTATACTTACTTATAATATTATAAATCATAAATTAAGTTTTATAGTACATATATATATGTTAATTGTTTATATTGTACGCATAAATAATAAATTTGAAAGTTGTAATAAATGTTATATATCTTAAAGCCTTCAATTTTCTCGACTTAAGATTGTAAAATTTATAATTTCTCTCTAGCCTACGGATTCTTTGATTTCTTCAATACTAAGGTTTTAGTCTTTAGGACTTTAAGCTAGGAATTTAGGCCGAGGATCATGAAACTATTTGAAGGATTATACAACTATTCTAAATTCGCGGACACGTCTGCCTTACAAATGAAACGAGTCTTTCGCGGAAATGGTTTACGCGACTGTGAAAAGAAATCAATATAAACCAACGGGAAGAGTCTTGGTTACGAAAGAATCGACAGCTGCCGCTTTCTGTGGCAATAAAGTTAAGAGACCTTAAAATAAAAGGGCAGTTTAAGCTCAAGACGTTCACCAGTAATATAGTCCTAAGTAATATAGTCTTTGTACAAAATAAATTCAACAGAAACGTGAGCTTTCAACCTAGAAAGTTTATCTTCCGACAACGAGTCTCACAGAAATTTAAAAATTTTCTTTTAAAACTTGTAATTTTCCTTACACTATAACCATTCTCATATGTATTTGTAATAATTTTATTAAACTTTTTATTTCAATATTTTAAAGATATTCGATATTTTAAAATTTAATGAATGTTATAATTATCTGAACTTCATGAGAAAATCATAACAAATTAAATATATTTTTTTAGATACATTATCGAGCTCTAGATTTTTAAATAGATAGATTCTTCAATCTTTCTATCTATAGCTCTGGTTGGATAAAATCATTACATTTATTAACCTTCCCCTGTGAATTTCATCTTTGACCCTTCGCTTGAACCCTAGAATCTTAATCTGGGTGTAGGGTCGTAACTTCCGGTACAATGCTGTTAGGCACAACGAGGGAAGGAGGGCAGGAAACAGACAGACAGAGAGAGAGAGAGAGGGAGAGAGAGAGAGAGAGAGAGGGAAAGAGAGAGAAACCCCAGGACAGACAGGAGAACGAACAGAATGCAAAGGAAGAGTAAAAGGAAAAGGATGGATGGAAAAGCAATCAATCTTTGAGAGGCAGATGAGTGCGGGAACCTAAAATATAGGGCAACACAAATTTAGTCTGGCTGCCGGTCCACGTCCACGTGTCGACGTGAATGCGCAACCGCCCGGGTTTGTAATCGATATTGCCGACAAGGCACCACGCCCTGCACCTGCGAGATGTGCCGGGATATGCAATGCCACCGAACCGAACCTAGTCGAACCTTGCCCAGGACTCTCTCTTCCTCCTTCTCCACCCTCTCTCTCTCTCTCTCTCTCTTTCTCTCTCGTGCGCCCTTTTGCACTATCGTCTCCAGCATGCTTCGAAACTTAGACGATTCAGGCTCCTTTGAACTCGATTCTTCGAGTCCTAGATAAACCAATTGTTCAGTCTGCGACAGTTTGATGTCTCGTATCTAGGCAAACCTTCTCTAGGAATTTTCTATTTTTTTCTTATCTTCCTTCTTATATATTATTCGAAACTTTGATCCCGTTCATCAAAAATTTTTAAAGTTTTATCTCTCTCTCTCTCTCTCTCTCACTCTTTCTTTTCCTCTCTAGGTAACTTAATTATATTATTTTAAATAACTAGATTATTAAATTCTTCGTGCAACAACATTGGTTGCAACTTAGTCACATAATCAGGACTCTTATATGTCCTTTGTACTTGTCTTTCAAGTACGCTTTTGACTTGGCGGATTTCAGAATTTCTCGTTTGAAGTCCGCCTCTTCTTTGAATTCCAGATAAATCGATTGTTCAACTCCGTATGTGGCAATATAATGCTTACCTTGAACCCAGCTAAGGCTTCCTTAGGGACCCTTTAGCTTTCTCACGCACGCTTATCTTCCTTTTCAAATATTATTCGAAATAGGTTTTTCAAAGATTTTTCAAACTTTCGAATATTCAATTCTAACTAGATAACTAAATTATCAAATCATTTATGTAATGACTGAATCGAATCTATCCGAATCTTACGCGACTTCATATCTTTGGATGCATCTGTGTTCCTTCGTAAATGATGCCTTCGGACTTAGACGATGTCAGAACCCTTCGAGTTCTAAATAACTTAATTATCAAACTCGTCAGGCAATCGAACTTCGTTTATCTTTGACGCTCTTCTCAACCTCAATCTTATCTCATTCAAACTTTGTTACTTAGATTTCAGAGATTTTAATATAAAATATTAAATTAAAAAAAGATGATCAAATTGTACACAAGTGATGTAAACTATTTTGAAACTATCCATTTTTATTCCGATATAACGAAATATTTACGATAAATATCAATGATAATTTCAACAGTGATGGAAAGATTTGAGTCATTCAGTCGCGAAGGGCGATGTACCGGTTTCGCTCGAAAAGCCTGAAGGACTCCAGAGGGTAAGAAACGCCGTTATAGCACCGTCGCGTCATTGACTCCGATCCATTCGAGGCCGACTTCGCCCTCGGCTGATTTTTTTGTGCTCCGGTACCGGAAGTAGGCCAGCGCAAACTGTCGTCCCTTTATCCGGCGATACGTCCGTCTTATGAATTTTGCGGCGAGGAATTTTACGCGAAGATGAAAAAGTTTCGCCATCCATTCTCGTCCTTGTGCAGGATAAAAGTGCAAATACTGCCGTATATTCTTTTTCTTGTTGCCCACATGAACGTTTTACTCAATCCAGATTGCAAGACATGATGAATTGCGCGATTATATAAACGGATCGTTTTATGTGAAAAAACATGTTCTTATGATAAAAAAACAAATGAAAACGCTTGAGTCGACATATATTCACAAATAGAAGGCAATATTGGTTATTTGGCTAATATAAGAAAATTATTCTGTTTATATGCGAATGTAGAAAGGTTGGCAATTTCTATATTAATCTCGTAACAGATGAATGAGCGAGATAGGTAAACATACAGTTATAATGGGACGAGTAACTGATGCATAATTAATGGATTCATTACGATGTTTCAATATTGAAACATTCAACATTCGTTGTCGCTAGTCCTTCATTGTTGTGATATTTAACATTTTAAACAGAATACTTTTAAAACTAACACAAACAGACTGAATATAGAATTTCATATGCTTTCAACCGTCGCAGAATTCAAGGATCGGTAAAAGCTAAGGAAAATTTTAATTACAAGGGAATATCGTACTTCTTAAATAATTTATCTCAAATATTAAATAACTTTAAAATTAATAATTAAAAACTTAAAATTAAATTGAAGTTTACTGTAAGTTAAAGAATAGTTTTCGTCTGAGATGTTTTGAATATGAGATATCCAAAATCCCAAGTGTCTTAGACCCTTTGATCCTCTATTCTTTTGATCCCCGATTCCTTGTTTGGACGTGGTCAGCAAAGAGTTTGCTTTGCTCGGGTTTGCTAAAGTTCGTTGAAGTTCATCCCGTCTAAAACTCTCAGGTGAACCACTAAAATACCTGAACACGTGCCATGTTGGTTAATCCTTTTATCGCACTAATATCTCTTTAAGACATTATACCTTTGCAATTTGCAAAGATTGCAACAGCAAATCTTTGCAAATTTTTCCTATCGCGCAAGATTAGCAGAATTTTAATTATCTTAACCATGACGACTTGTTATATAAATAATGATGAAAATAACACATTTAAAAAATAGTTTGAAGCTATTAAACGTCTATTGTATTTATTATGATATTTTATATGTACTTTGTTTGTTTTTTGAGTGCATTATCATTGTATATATGATATATGTATATCATATGTATATCTCTAATAGACTCTCGATAATTTATGAATCGCATTTTATTCTGTTTTAGAAGCAGACTACACCTTAGATGATTCCTTTTGGAAAGAAGAAGAAACTCCCGCTGGTGAGTAACATATATATTTTATGGTACAAAATTATTAAATTAAACTTAATTAATGTTAATTATCATTCTTACAATGCGAGTTTGAAATGAAATCAATTGATTCACGAAAATATATCAAAGCTTCATAAGAATATTATATTAGAAGTTATTCAATTTAATATAAAGTTTTTTCTCTTGTGCGAGATTTACCTTGATTTGATAAAATAATTAAATGTGTTATTTTCATCATTATTTATATAACAAGGTCGCCATGATTAAGATAATTAAAATTCCGCTAGTCTTGCGCGATAGGAAAAATTTGCAAAGATTTGCTGTCGCAATCTTTGCACAATTACGAGTGCCGTGAGATAAGGCTTTGCGTAAACAAACTACCGTAAAATGGAAGGACCGCAATGCAGCACTTTCGTTAGAAACTTGATCCTCGAGGATACGACAAATCCTCGAGAGCGGTTTATTGTTAAGTCAACATCGCTGATTGGTCGGAAACGCGAAACTTAAATTGGATTACATTTTAGACGGGGACAATGCACCGGGACAGAGCTCGACGGCGCGAATCCCGGCCTAGATATTACGGCGATTGTGTAATGGGAAATCTGTCTTGAGAGCGGAAAAAGAAAAATTTCAAGTTATTCCAGCTCGCATTTATTTTAATCTGGTTTTAAAGGCTGAGAAAATTCTACATAATGTATTTCAGTAACGTTGAATGCAGCATTCGTGGAATTAGGGGGCTTAATTAGGGATTAGGATGTAAAGCGGTGTTGAGCGTACACGAGTAAACAGCAATAGCTGCTGCAACATTACATGAAATTTAATTTAATTTGATATACTACTTGAATATATCTATTATTTATACAGAAATTCAATTTGCAATTTAATTAATCCTGGATTGAAAGTGTCCGGAAACATATTACCTGGCGTGCCTTAGGAACAAAGAATCTAGGATTCAGAGAATTAAGGAACTTTAATTAAAAATTAAAGTTCAAAGTAGTATCTTGCGCAAGAATGTAAAATTTAACGATTAAACAATAATTATGCGAGCACACTTGAAAAATTTCAAGAATCACGAGGTGATAGGAAAGATATTAGAATTTTCTGACGGTAAATCGAAGCCGCCGCAAGAGTTGCCGCAACTGCAACGCACGTAACTGCAATGTGAAACATAATGACGTTGACCGAATTAATCGCAATTTACGTGACATTTCTGCGGCAACGGCAACAATTAGCGGGAGGAGGAGGCGGCGGCTGACGGGCGGGGCGAAAAGAGTAAATTAATCGACGAGTAATCTCGGCGTGTTTGGGCGGTGCTCGAAGAGCGGAGATAGAAATTGAATTCGTGCGACTCGTGCGCGTAAATTTCTCGAAATAAGGACGCGAAACGCTTCGCAAAATGCGGAGGATAGTCAGCATTAGCTTAGAGGAGAACGATCGATATCTATCGCCGATCTGGGTAATGGCAATATTCCAACACAAGGTGTACAATCATTTCTCAACTATGAATTCTAGGAGACAATGTCAAATGTAGAATATAAATTGCTCGTGAAAAAGCTGTAGATAAGAGAAGTGGGAAAAATTTTTTAATTTAAATTAGATCAGATTATTAATTTTAAAATTCAATAATATTTAATAAATATTAAATATATATTATATATTATAATCCAATAAAAAATATGCATATGTATGTATAATCAATTTCATGCGTGAGGCTTGAGAGCTGAGGGAAAAAGCGTCACTCTTTTATGTTGGAAGTCGAGGGCGAATCAATCAAGATTGAGAGGGCTAATACGTGGACACAAAAGAAATGGGACAATAAAATCTTTATACTTTATTACTGCCGTTATTATTGAGTCGTACGGACTAAAATCTCGACGCCGATAGTTGAGAGGGCAGGTTAATGGCAATAGTGTGAAATTTCGTCAGTGCGGCGCAATGAATCGCCCCAAAGTCCATTCGAGATGAAATTAGAGATCGTAGAGGGATAGATGAAAGAGTGGGGAACCGGGGAGGTGAAATTAGGGCGTTCGATTGAACGTGGAAATTGATTTCAGGTGAGGTCGAACGACTACTACACGAATATCGACAAAACCAAGAGCTAATACGAAATATCGGTGGTCATTACTATCAGATCATCTATCCGGTACAGCTACGGCATCACGAGAAAATGGGGATATCCACGAGAGAAGTCGGCGTACCGAAGGTAAAATTTCAAACCCTGCATTGTTTTCATCTATAGTCTTCACAACATGAATATCTTTATTAAGCTAAGTAACACGAATAAATAAATAAAAATATACATAACTAATAAATAAGAAAAAAAATTATGGACAATAAAAGTAGTAAAGTTATTATATATTTAGCATTAATATACTAAACTCTTTAACATCATATATTTTTAATTAATTTGGACTACTTCTTTAATATTATATTATAATTGAATAAATGATTAATATTATGTATTCTTATTGTAATTTAGTTTCCTCAAAGAGGTTACGGAGATGGAGGATATCAGAATCCTAGAGGCAGAATGAGAGTAAGTTTTGTAAAAACAGATTTTGAGACAATCTTAATATAGATTTATTAATATAGATTTTAGAGAATTATTAATATAGATTTTGAAATAACAAATTAAAATAACTTTAAAATAATTTTAGTATATTAAAGATTACTTATAAAATTGATATTTTCAGACAGGGAGACATTTTCATCGGACGTCTCTTCTGATCAAGGCCTTTAATCACAAATTTCGTCTAGACTTAGAATTAAATACGTAAGTATTTCTGTATAAATTTTTTTCATAATGTGGTGGTAAAACTTTTAAACATAAAAAACGCGAAATGAGAAGTAAAGAAGAGCTAATAAAAAAAATATTGTGCACTTAAAAAATCAATATAATTTTTCATTATTATGTTGCAGGCAACTTTTAGCTCCAAATCTTATACAGAAAGACTTTTTAACCGGCGATGCGGAACAAATGTCTAAGCAGGTAAAATATTTCGTGCGAAATGCAATCTCACGTGCGACGACCTAATGATATTCAAGTATTTACGTAACATTCACGGTTGTTCATAAAGACATAATTGTTTTGCATAGTTGATTATTTCCCTCTGCGGTTTGTTAAAACCAATTTGGCTGGGTCAAATTGCTTTTAACATAAGCTGTTTCATTATGGTCTTTCCTGATGCTAAAGGGCAAGACAAATAAAAAAAAAAGTGGCTCTTTAGATATCGGCTAATGGCAGAGCTATTTTAGTAGCGTGAAAGGAAAAAATGTCAATAATAAATATGTACAAGCATACACATTGTTACATTATTTACCGCAGTACAAAAGCAGTATTGTGAATAGTAAAGTCTAAAACACTCACGTGAGACTTAAGTGTTAAGAGAAAGACTCTCAAGTTTTGCGATAAAACTCATAATGGTGTTATTATCTCTCTTGCAGGAGATAGAACATTGTTATTATCATGGCACTGTAAGAGATTATCCGGGAGCTAGCGCTGCTTTTCACACGTGTAACGGTGTCAGCGGTGTCATTCACTTAGGCAACGAGACTTTTGTCATTCATCCATTCTACGGCGGCGATTTGTCGGTCAGTTTTACAAATTATTTTTCGTTAGTTATCACATGAATGTAGAATAATAACTTGCATATGACTATATTTAAAAATGTATTAAAACAGTGTAATGAATCAATTATCATAAAGAATGAGCAAGCCTAATCTGCGTTAATCCACGCGCGCAATTCGCACACCGTCTCGAAATAATAGTTGGCTAATGCAGCTAAATTTGAATCAAAGGCTTTGAATTCCACTTGGCTAATTTGGCTTGATTTTATTACTAGATAGACATAACTTCATGGAAGTTTAGGTCGTGCTATAATTAAATGGAATGTCGAGTGTCGAGAACAAGACGGGTGCGACGACAAGACGGCTGTCGAGAGCATAAACTATATGCAGGCCTCTCTTTTAGCAGAAACATCCTCACATTATATTTGAAGCCCGAACAAAAGTTAACAAAGGTTGCGCTAACTCGGGAAATCTTGAGTGGCGTGTAAAGAACCGCCGGCAGAAGCACATCTACGGGCTATCAGATATGACTTCCAATCGATTCAAAAGAGACGTCCGTGAAGCAACCAAATACATCGAAACTGCCATCATTATCGATAAGGCTATGGTACGTCATTATTATATCTCTTCAAGCGTAAGTTAATTAAAATGACAGAATTGTACGGATAAAACGACAAAATGTATATACTGATAAAACAAAATGTAATTTAAATAGAAAATTGTAAGATGATCTTTTAGATACAATAGTTTATTTAATCGCACGACTTATTTAATTTTTAATTTGCTAATAGTAGAGATTTATAAAATGTTAGTTTCTTCTACTTTGTTTTTAGACAATTTGTACTTTTAGATTTTGAAATACAATTGGAAAATATAGTTTCCATCTGCAATGTTAATGTTATTTAATATGTTCATATTATTCAAATATTCATAATATTCTTCAAATGATACTTTTGTGTTTGTGTATAGTTTGACAAAAGAAATGGTAGTACCAGAGCTGAGGTTGTTCACGATGCCATCCAAGTTGCTAATATCGCAGATTTGGTAAGCTCGATTATGTAATAATATTCATGTAAATTAATTTTTTTATAAAGTGTATATATATATATATATATACACACGTATATAAGTATATTATATCAAATTTTCCCCGCAGTATTTCCGTACATTAAACACTAGAGTCTCCGTCGTATACATCGAAACTTGGAAGGGCAGTAACCAAGCGCAAATCGATAACGGTATCGACATCGATCAAGCCTTGTTAAGCTTTAACGATTATACGATGCGGAGAATGTATCAAGTTGCTCAGGACACCACCCAATTGCTCACGTGAGTTCATTATTCCTCTTCCGGGATCTTATTCTTTTCTTAATAAAAAATTGTTTTGATATTTCATATTAAACGTTAAAAAGTCTTATTTTTTTCGTCTCGATTTAATGCGACTTAATTATTAATATCCTCATTTTCTAAATAAATCGAGGAAACAAAAATGTAGTGTCAGCAACTAAGTAAAATTATATATAAATATATAATTAACGTTTGAATATATTCTCGGTAGGGGTGAGACTTTCTCAGGTGGAGAATCAGGGGTGGCTGTACCCGAGACCGTGTGCAGCCAAAAATCCGTAGGAATCAGCGTCGATCTAAACACTTACGAGCCTCATCTTTTAGCTGGTACCATGGCTCACATGATCGGTCACAATATCGGCATGAGTCACGACGATGGAAGTGAGTATTACAAAATTATTTGTCTAATTTTCGATGCGTCAATTTGGCAAACAGAAGAATAGTTTCCAGACTTACAGAAGTGATAAAGTTTCCTATTAACAATTTTAGGGAACGATTGCAATTGCCGCGATTGGCATGGATGCATCATGGCTCAATCCATCGTCGGCCTAGAAAACGTTCAACCATATAAGTTTTCGGAATGTAGTAAAACCGACTATATAGAAGCTTTAAAGAGCGGCCACGGCATCTGCCTTTTTAACAAACCAAACGAGGTAAATCGTAAACATACACATAATTAACGCTTTGATTGGATTAGAGGGGAATCGAATGAACCGTGAAGCAAATTCGATTAACGTTCCCATAATCGATTGAATCTGCTTTGGACTATAGCTGGAGATTAGGAGATCATGCGGAAACAGGGTAATCGACGACGGGGAACAATGCGACTGCGGATCGATCGAGGAATGCAAGGAGTACGATCCTTGTTGCGATCCTATCACCTGCAAGCTGACGACGGAGGCCGAATGCGCGACCGGTCCTTGTTGCCAGGATTGCAAGGTAAGATAAGAGTAGTTCCTTTCATCCTTTAGCAAGCACTTCCTTGGAAGTAATACGATATGACGAACTATATCACATGCGTACGATATACTGAAATATATTATCATAATTCATTTTTGATAATTTTCAAGTATTTAATAAAAAAGGTACATTAAATTAATTATAAAATATAAATTATTAAATAAAATGTAAATATAAAATATTTACATAAAATATAAATATAAAATATTTACATAAAATGTAAATCATTAAATATGTATATATAACAGCATGAAAAGTGCTGAATGGACATTTACGAAGAGACAGATAATTCTAGTTCCGATATAATTTCCTTTTGGTTATTCTTCGCATCCGTGTTTTCATCATTTTTAAACAAAAGTTTTAAATATAAATTCTAATTTTTGTAATATATTGACAAAACTATAGCTCCGTGCTCGCGGTGTCGTCTGCCGCGAATCGTCAAACGAATGCGATTTGCCGGAAGTGTGCTCCGGCGACACCGGTCAATGTCCACCGGATGTTTTTAAGAAGAACGGCAATCCGTGCTCGAATAGTGCTGGCTATTGCTTCAACGGAGTTTGTCCCGCACTGGATTTACAGTGCGAGCAAGTATGGGGTTACGGTGGAATCGCCGCCGATCAAGAATGTTTCGAGCAATTTAATTCTAAGGGATCCATCAACGGCCATTGCGGTACCGACTCCAGCGGTCATCTTATCAAATGTGAAGCTGAGTGAGTAATCGCTCTTGTTGTGTGAAATAATGTTGTGGAAAATAAAAATATAAATGATATAATATAAGAAAAAAGGAAGAAACGTACAAACTCAAGTTAAAAAATGAAAAAAGAAAACTATTATTAACATAAATCTCTAAGTTTTTGTTTTAATATTCATTACATTGACATAAGAGATAAATTAATTGTCAAAAATTTATATATTTAGATGTAGGATCAACTTAAAATGATCGAAATGAGAAAATGTTTCCTTTCAGAAACGTTCGTTGTGGATCTCTTCAATGTCAACAAGGAAGCAAGCAACCAGTAATCGATGGAATGAAAGATTTACATACTAGAACTATAATTTCCATCAGAAATCAGGAATATGAGTGCAAGTAAGTTTGACAATGGAGTCAGAATCACTATCTTTAACAGGATCGGATATTATACATTTTGATACATCATACTGGCTATATTAAATCAATTATTCCGATTTGCAAGAGCCACGACTGGAAGAGTGGAAGGATCCGATATGCCTGGAATGGGATTGGTTCGTGATGGCACATCCTGCGGTGATAATTTGGTAATTATCACAGTACCACATTTTTTACTTTTATGAGACCTATTGTGTATAGTTTTATTTTTCCAAATAATTTCATCTTTAATTAACTTGATTTTTAAGATATTGATAACTGCATTTTAGATTTGTGTGAATCAAACTTGCACGAGCTTGTTTCCACACATAGATCAAGAAAAATGTCCTAGCAATCACGACGACAAAGAATGCTCGGGAAATGGCGTAAGTATATTTCATAATAAATAATCTAAACACACTTTTAATAGGCATTATAATATAGCATTGTAATTAATAGATAATAAATAATAATTCTGAAATCAGGATATGTTTGAATTATAAATCTGGAGAATTCAATCTTCAAAATGTCATTATATTCGACTAAAAGTAGAGCAATATCTAAGATTTCTTTGATGATTCACACCACAATAATTAATTATGAAAATTATATTCATGAACACATTGAATATGCAACACAAAGCAATTATGTTAATAATTCATATTAAATCTCGAATATTATCCATAATTGCTATATCTAAAATTACTGTTTTCTCGCAGGTATGTACGAATGCCAACAGGTGTTACTGCTTTCCCGGTTGGAGTGGACCGGATTGTTCCATAGAGCAATCTATCCCGACGGCACCGCCAACGACATCCACAACTGAAGCAGCACATAAATCTGACTCTGAATTGGGACCGAAAGAGACCCCCTACGGTAAGCCACGCTCTTGTTTTACACAAATCTTTCTCATAATTGTTAATTAGAGGATAAAAGCGGGAAATTGATGCGCCGTTGTTCTTGCAGATCTTTTTTTAACGTTATAATTGACCCTCTAGCAGGCGTACAAATCAAAACGCAGACATTTACTTGATTATAACTTTCATTGATTATTCAAATTCAATTGTTTACTGCATGCTTTCTGGAGGGTTATCTATTTGAAATATATTTGTCCATGCTATACAGTCATTCTTATATCGATGACTCATTTCAAAAAGACAGTAAGTCAATCAATCATATTCAAACTAAAACTTATATCTACGATCATGAAAAAAAAATTGTTTACATATGCTTTCAGCTTTTTAAAAATGGCCAAACGGTATTTTTTATGTATAATTTTTTATAAAGATAAAAGATTAAACGTCGACATTTTACGAATTAATTTAAAATTTCATAAATATCTAAAATGCATAAAATGAGAAATATTACTGCTGCTTTTTGAATTAAGTTTTCGATACAATTATATAACGCGTTATTTAATAATTATTATTTATAACATTATTACAATACAAAAAAATAAATAGGAGCGGCAGACATCTTCAATAATCGCATTAATCGTAGAATTTAAGCATTTAAAAATATATTTGAATAATCGTAATATTTGTTTTCATATTTTACCATTATTAATTATCATCATGTTATTTAACGATTTATTAATTCTCATCCAGTATAGCAGACTTCCGTTAACTCGTTATCCTTAATTAGAATTTAATTAAATGATATAACGGATATAACATTTGCTCAAAAAATAATTATTACAAAATTGT
>VBVR01000057.1:16646-88417 GCA_011638315.1 Tetramorium parvispinum
CAAAATTGTAATTATTATTTTCCCGATATTGAATTTAATTTTTTTTCTAATTTTAAATCATGAAATTTTTCTGAGAAAAAATCTGAGAAGCCTACACTTATTATAACAATAATTAGTACATAAATTAAATTACAATTTTGAAATAATGAATTCCAGATAATTATTTGTTTCGTCAGAAAAATATAATCTACTTAATAATCTGTATAGAGAAGACCACTATACCAATTGAAGTTATGATTTTTCTAAACCGATTTCACATTCTATCAGCCGTCTTTTCCATTGGCGGAAAGCGGTTTAGGCCGGAAATAATATCGTTATAAGAAGGAAGTCTACTGTACTTTCAATTCTAGCAATATGAGTCCAGTCGATTGCTTCGATCGAGTTTAGGCTCGCGATAAACTAGAGTTAGAATTTTTTGGGGTCATACTATCAGCTGTGCACATAAAATCCGGATGCGTATGCGAACTCACATATTGTGCGATAACTATTCGATTTCGTTTCGAGAGAAACGAAAAAAAAAACCTTTTATATCCTATAATATCCTTTTAGTATTTTCTCGGTCCTTTCAAATGCGACATCCCCGCTTTTATCCCTTAAAAAATAAAATATTTTTAGGTCACTTTGTTATTTAAAAAAATAGGAATATTTCTTTGTTTTTGCATTTTTAGATTCTTGGGTTTGTTAAATTCCAAAGTTCATATGTTCTCTTATTTTTTTAAATCCCTGTCCCTCCCTTTTTTAAATTAAGTAATAATTACTATAATTTAACAGTAATGTATATGTTAAAAACAATATATAATTAAGATAGTCGTCTCCTAATTATAGAACTTTCTACTACTTTTGAACTAGTGTCTTATCAAGATTGTCAATTCTTCAGTAAGAAAAGGGGTTCTTCAAATCGTTGGAGTTACAAAGTTCTATGATTAAAGTGACGACATATTTGCATATTAGGATGCAACTACCATGCGACGCACACATTCATGTACATAAAACACGGCCACACGTACACGCCGCACGCGCGGGATACAAATGCTTGATCGTTTCAGGGGGCACCAACAACAATCTCTCTACGGGATTGATGGTAGTGATCCTGGTGGGTGTGGTGACGGGCGTCTTCCTTTGTTTTGCACTAATGGCTGTTTGCTACAGGTACAGTAACAGCGAGAACAGATCACCCGCGATCAAGGCCTGTCGTCTTCGTCTTCGTCGTAATTCGTGGCTAGCTGGATGATGATGATGATGATGATGAGGAGGAGGCATCGCACGCGGCCATCATAATATCGATCACTCTTAGCCTATTCTACTCGGTGTTCACCTATTACACGTATAAACGCGAGAGTTGCAGAAGACAAAACTCGCTGCGTTCAGCTCACGCGACGAAGAAAAGTTACTTATATGTTGATATCTCTTGTTTTTCTTTAGCCTTCACCTGCTCTTCTTTTTTGGCGCTTCCGAATAAGTTGCAAGAACCGCTAATATAAGTAATCTATTGACACCCTTTTTTGAATCCTGTTACGTGCTTCGTAGTTTAGATTGCTTGCGTCCTTAGACTTTTCACGCTTCGGCTTTCGGTTCGCTGAGATTCTGGTTACCCCGCATCCTAGATTCCTTGCTAAGGGGTTCCTTAGAAGAGCAAGGTGTCCTATTACGGATTCGAAATTGTTTAGTTCCTATTACATTATAATCCTATGCTTCACAAGTTACTCTAAGTTACTTTGGATCTTAAATACTTTAGATAATGCGTAGTTCATTTTTGGAAATCTTGAATTTTAAATATATTGGATTTTAAAGTTTATTATTAATTAAAATAGTTCCTATGTCAATTATTGAGAATTTCAATGTTATTTTCAGCTGTGTTAATATGAATTTTCTATGAAAATTGAATGCAGCTGGTTTTGCGTCTGAATCGCTCGAAAACACGAAAACATAAATATATATGTATACACTTTTTTTTTATATATATTATATATTTATATATATAAACAATATATTGTCACTATGTGGTGTGTGCTATGGATGTGCTCATGGCATAGTGATTTATGATCGTGACTATGTTGTTCAAGCGAAGATCTCCATTTTAGTGATTATCGCGTTTCGAGGGATGATGAGACAAATATAACAAATATTAAAAAATCATTGGAAAAATAAAATTTTTTTAAGCAAATAGACGAAGATTTTTAATAAATATAAATTTTGAAAATTTTAAACATTAACATTTTATCTTTCTTTAAATTTACATTTACTTTAGATTATTAAGTTTTATAAATAAAAAAAGTACAAATAACATTAGTCAAATATTAAGTAAACTGTCAAATAATGGTAAAGTATACTTTAAAATTTCTGATCATCCCTCAAAAAGCGACGTCAAAGAAACTATACAATGTGCCAGCTGCTTGTATGCCCTATGAAAGCATGAAAGAAGCTGATTAGCGAAGAACTTATTGGACATCAATTACTGTGTGCAACTTGACGGAAACTTGCAAGTTAAAATAATCGATTTTTTCGAGTCAATGAAATAGACTCTTTACGAAAAATCGATGTTCCGATGAGTTAAGTCAAGTGATGCGTTTAACCCTTTCGACAATTGTTCGTAAGATATATTTTATAACTCCCTATTATTTAGTTTACTTCTAGTTAATTATTATTATTATCATTAAAAAGAAATAATGAAAACTGAAAGGATTAACGGAACTGCATTTTTCCAAAGAGAATTCGAGAGCAGTTTCTAGAATTATGCAATTCTTGGATTTTGAAATCCACGGATCTAATCATCTTTGTCTTCATAGATATTGAGAAATCTGCAGATTTCTGTATCCCTGGACGTTGAACTCTCTAGTTTCTTGAAATCTTACAGATCTATGAATCTATACAGATTATACGTGGGATCCCTAAACATTTGAGTTTTAGGTCTTTGATAACTAAGATACATAGATTTTCAGATCTGAGAATCAAGATTCTGAAAATCCATCGAACGTATCGTTGCCCTAATTATGAAACTTTATGACTTCAAATTCTTGCAGACTTTTACTTTTATTGCTGAAACGCGCGCAAATGAATTCCACATAAAACCGAACGTGATGTGTCATTTTTCGAGTTATGAAGTTTAGTAATTCGGCAATGTTACACAGAATGTTTATTCTAGCATGCAACTTGAATTTTAATTTTTTTTATATTGTTTATAGTAATGAATATCCTACAAAACACAAAATCGCACATAACTTTTTATTATGCTTTTTATTTTGTATTTTATATTTGTTATTTTAATAATATAATAAAGTTTCAGTTGCATTGCTTTAAGAATAAACATTCTATATAATAGATTGTAATTGTCTACGTATACAATGATAAACATATATGGATGTATGTCTCTCTTCACGTGCTGATATTGGCTTCTCTGTTTCTCGTCTGTTTCTGTCTGCCATCTCTGTCTGTCTGCATGCTGTGGGACGCTCGGATACGAAAATACCGAATCGAACCACCCTCCTGCACTGCGTAAACTGCGATGGTGTAAATCCTCGTTTCGCAAAACAAAAAATATAATAAATAATAATCCATTCATGACGGCGGAAACGATGGCCGGCCACATCTGACGGTGATGATGATGATGATGATGACGATGACGATGATGATGACGATGATGATGATGATGATGATGATGACGATGACGATGATGACGAATTACATACATACAATACGCATACAGAGAACTACCACGGCTCTAACACTGTATTTTTAGTTGGTATGCTCATGTCGGTGGTAGGGGGTGTTTTCGTAGTATTTGCTCTGATGGCTCTCTGCTACAGGTCAGTCGTAGTACATAAAAACTTCTCCCTCTGTCTCAGGTTAGTGTGCAGAAACATACACAAGTAGACTTTTTCTCTCTATGTCCTTTTTTCTCTTCCTTAATTTTCTCTTTTTCTTTGTCCATCTTTCTTGTTTTTCTTCTCTCTCTTTCTCTCTATCTTCATCTTTGTACATATCGCAAGGAATGGAAGGAGTGTATGCGCATTACAAGTGGCACGCTATTCTTCGGGAAATTTGCAATGCAGCTTTTTTATTCAGCAAGCATTTAATTTCGCTGCTTGATGTTGCTTTCATGTTCATAGTAGTACATAATCTTAAAATTTTTTAAATTTTATTATTTCATTTTTGTTTAAATTAATTACATGATATATAATTATGTCTTCATTTAATAATCAAATAATAGTCTTTTTCTTTAATATATTTAGTATATTTCGCTCTCTTTCTCTCTCTCTCTCTCTCTCTCTTTCTCTCTGTCTTTTTCCTTTTCTCGATTAATAAATCTCGATTTTTCAATTAACATAATTGTTATATTCTTTAAAGGATTTAAAAAATCCTAAATTATAACGCTTAATAATTTATATATTAAAAGAAACTTATATTTCATAGGAAAAATTTGTATCTTAATAAATTTTATGTTGCAATAATTAATTCATTGATTGCAAATAAAAGTTTTGATTAAACCGCTTGCTAAAATATTTCATTACAAATTCTTCGAAGAATAAAACTTTGCTACTAGCATACGACATTTCTACAACCCTCTTTATGCATTTATGCATATACATATATTTATATCATTAGACTTTAATATTCTGTACACATCTTACATCTATATACTATCTTACATCTTTTTACTTCTTCTTTTTGACATTCTTTTCTATCATGATTTTAATTTTCATTCCCTTTACTAATGATAAGAAAAATTGTATATGTAAAATATTTCAAAATTCGTTCCTAGCACAATACTTAGTACTTAACTTTGACAATTATATCTCAACATCATTTAAAATATTTAAATATTTTTCATTTAATTGCACATTTTAAAATTGAAATATGTTTGTCTTTAACAAAAAAATTTGTATTATCTAGAAATATAATGTAATGTTTTATATAATCCTATTTATTATTAGCATAACTTATCTCTAATTCGTTTAATTCAAAGCAGCATAATAATTTTTTTTTTTAGACAAATTATATTTTGTAATAATAATTTTAAAGATATAATTTATATATTTAAAACGCGGCATTAATAAATAAAAGCGATAATATTATCTTGGTAAATATTTTAAAGCATTCTCTTCTATATTTTATTATATTAATGCTGTTTAGAATTATCCTTTTTATCGATTTATCTTTTACTGATTAGTTAATGGGTACGCCAGTGATCTCTGTAAGGGGCAGTTGCAAATGTACCAATTAACTAGTTATTTGTCTTGCTTCGGAATTAAGTCTTGCATGCCAAAAAGATCCGTAATTTCCATAATAAGAATGTAGCTCGAACAGTCAGTAAATGCAAATTTTGCTTATAATGTTTATGTAATATCTGTAATAATTTTTTTATCACAGATGTACGTAATATTATGTACGTAAATTCTGATGAACCTCATCCGCCAGATTAAGAGGGATTATCGACACCATGTTTATTTGCGATGGATTCGTATTGTAAGATAAATAAATAAGAATAACTGTGGCAGAATATTGAACATTATTAAATATTAATAGTTATATTGCAAAGTGTTGCACATTAATCAATGACGATTATGATTAAGATCTAATCAATGTGTTAATGCTATATACTAAGAAAATTGTTATTTATTTCGATATTTAATTTTAAAAAATTTATATATATACACATATATAAGAAAATTTCGTATTAAATGTTATATAAATTATTATATTTAGTTTTAAATTTGTTTAAAATTTTTAATTTGTTTTTAGTTCTAGTTTTTGAAGTACCAATACATTTTTGAACTTTCATATATTAATAACATTTGTATCTTTTATTTGTGTTTCTATAAAACAAATTTTACTTCAGTTGCTCCGGATAACTCTTTGTTATTAATTAACGTAATTAGATAAAATTGTTTCGTAACTAACTTTAAACTAAATCATACACATTATGCTAACAATTAATAACATTTACAATATTAATTAACAATTATAATATTAATCGGTCCATGTAAAATCCATGATAATCCCTTTTAACATAATTAAAATTCTTGAAAATCCGTACTTTTCGAATGAACACTCTTCCGTTAGCTTTCGTTAGCTTGCATGCGCTTTATCACTTTTTCTCGCGATAAGAAGTGACAAACTCTGCGTAATGGGCGAATTTCTCGCAGAAGGAAGAGCACCGTCCAGAAATACGACCCGCCATACTCAAAGAAGCCGCAGCAGAAGAGCTACAGCGGCGTTTCCGGCAATCATCATGCGGAAGTTGCGGCATTGGACACGGTTAACAAGATCCTCACTTTCGGCAGTATGCCTCAGTACAGGTACGGCGCTTAATTCATTGCTTATTTTGCTAGCCACTGGCTATTTTGGATTACAGAGTATTGTAATGTTGGAAGAGCTTGCCAAAAATTGGCAAGTTTTGCAAGAAATGTGGGTAAAGTATACGGAAAACTGGCCAAAACTGAACGTTTGAAATGAAATTTCTAATATTCAAAGTAGAAATTCGATTTAAAAAATTTTAGTGGGCGTCAAAAATTAAAAATCTTAAGTACACGCTAACGAGAGTGTGCTAACGAGATGATTTTCATGATTTTAACAGTTTTAGTCAACTGATTAGCAATATCACTTTTCTCGTTAAAAACATCATAAAGATCATCACAATATAATCATTGATTAGAGAGTATTACATTAACAAGTATATACATTAATAACAAGAGCATCCCATTACATCTTACATCTTATCTCATCATATTTTTCATCATATTCTTTGTCATTTCTTACACAATCGGCAAATCTTAAAATGCATGTTAAATATATATTTTTTTTTAAACCATCGCGATGTCCCAGAATTCGTCCCATAAATGAAGTATCATGCGTTTATCGATGTATGATGTAGGACTTATTACAGCTCGAGATGCTTCTGTCGTTCGATCGTTTCCGAGGGGCATTGTTATTATATAACGACGAACGAAGTTCGCAATATATCCTTGTAATTTAGATAGCTACAAGAAGGGCCAAAAATTATTGATGATTGACTAGCTCACATTTAAAATGAGTTTTATAAAATTTTTTTACAGAAACAATATTCAATCCTTTTTTTTATCGCATATCGATTTTTTATCGTATTTTTGGCCTATCCTGTAAAGTTACGCTTGTTATTGAAAATGCGCGAGCTGCTTTGTAAGAAGTAAGCTAAAGTTTGCTTGAAATGTTAATGTGATTTTGGAGTTCGATACCTTCTTATTTCAGGTAAATTTCGACTCCTAAACTTCACATAAGCTTTAGTATGCGCTTAATGATCTTCCTAATATTGTTAATTGCATTTTAGATAATTCCTAAACATAAAAAGTACCAAATCTTTAAAGAATTACAAAATAATGTGCTAATGGAGAATTATATGTATACAGAAAAGTAAAATTGTATATTTTTATGAGTTATTATGAGTTTTACAAATCTCTTTCATTATGCTTTATCTCGATTCGTTTGTAAGAACTAACAATTTAAATTATGACATCAAGTTAGAACATTTTAGAAAGCTCATCTGAAGATCTTATTAGTCGGAATTTGAAATAGATTTTGTAATAAATTATATTTTTATTTATATTTAACTTTTCGTGGTTATCTCGATAATAAAATCGAAGCGCGCGAACGACAGAAAACTACGAGTCTTGCTCGATCGATTTCTTTTATTCCGCAAGTAAGGAAATGAAAGAGAGATAGCATTACACTCACAGAATTTTATTAACTCTCAATTATTATGAAAAGTGCAAAGCTGAGCTTTATGCGAATATAATTTTATTTAAACATGACAATAAATATTCAATTCAATTTGCAAATCTACTTATTTTTGATAAATATTTATAATTGTTAGGATCTTTAAATATTTTTCTGAAAATTTTATTAGTTAGGATATTTTTTGATCATCAAAATATCAGCAAAATTATAATTATTTTTTGATATAATTAGTGCATATTAATATAACTAATAGAAACAATTACAATAAACAAACTATTCGTTAATTTTATAAAAAAACTAAGAAAAAATTCATATAATAATTATATTTTCTATAAAATTGTATTATAATTTCAGTATGCGTATAATCCTTTAATAAGCAAGGCAGTATATTGTTTCGTAAACTATTACTTCAAAAGTAGAAAAACAAAAATATTGTAGCCACGTATTCATAAGAATAGAAGAAGAAAAACACGTTTCTTAACGGAATCAAAATTAAAAGTGAGTTAAACAAACGATACACATGATAATTGAGGGTTAATAAAAATAGCCGCGGCATGCCTATATTAGTATATTTCTAGCCGCGGCGAGACCCAGCGCGTGCTGTTTCGACACCCGAATAACGTCATCGCCGCCGACGGGCCAAGAGTCAAGTAAGTCTCATGTGTGTCGCAGTTATGTTTTATTATCAGGTTTGATCCAACCAAGGAATCATTTTTTACCATCTTTTTCAAAAATAATCCTTTGAAGAGAAATCCATCTTGATAAATTAAGTACGATTAAAAATGATTAAATATGATTATAATTAACAAAATTGAAACATTCTTGAATTGATTGGTAATAACAAAATCGGTAGATCTATACAATAATTATTAATTAAAATTCGGTGAAAGTAAAAATAATTAATATTCGTTCAAAATTTTGTATAGTACAATTTTAATTGTTGTTATTCCTTACTTGGATCATAATTTTGCCAACGATCGCTGTAATTTTCTCAATCGGCGATCCATGTCCGTCTTAAAAATACAAGAAATAATATCGTCGCGTTGCGGTTATTGTAATTGTAGCTTTATAAATTTTTGGCGATCTAAAGAGTCAAAATTCTTCTCTGTATGTAATTATGTTTATTAATTCGGCCCTGGATTCGTTCTTTATTTGTCTTCTTGTATTTCGCACGAAATCATTTTCTGCACAATCACGTTTTTAATAATTCAGCTGACTTTGCAACACACACACGCTGCGGTCGAACTGAATATGAACGATTCGATCCTCGCATGTTTATTGCTGTCCATCGCATTATAATGTTTATTATTTTATCCTGCTACAATTTTTTGTTTATCGCATGATAATAGATGCACTTATACAGAGTATTCCAGTATTATTGCAACATCTTTTTCTCTCGAAGATGATTAATAAGTCTGGGATACTATGCACAGCTAAATATTGTCAGTTATTAATTATACATTGAACCCTCCAGAGACATATTCATTCAGAAATTGATTTATCATTTATTTCATCTATTTCATCGCACAAACATCATTAAATGTTATCACCGTCCATTCTCGCAATCAAGGTGCAAACAAATAATAATAAAATAATTGCAATAATTATAACAATTATCAAAAATATAGTTCCAATAAATTACAGCAATTATTGCAAACATAATTATTGCAATTATCACAATGATATATCAGAATTTAAAACATTTCTTTTAATGTTTAAATAAAAGCATTAACTGTTAACAGCTAAATCAAAATTCCGAAATTTATGTTTCTGCACTGAAAATGATAACCGTTATCTACAATTAAACAATATGTTTCTTATCAATTACATTGTCAAATTCAAATATTTGTTTAATGAAGGAAAAAAGAAAAATGCAAGCAATAACTAAAAGATCCGTATGAATGTGTGTGCGTGTGTATGTGTGATATTTGTTAATTACACTGTTTCATTGAATCTATAAACTTAATTTCGTATATATTTATTTTGTTTCAGTTTATAAAACAATGTTATTATGAAAAACAATTACAAAATTAGGGGATACGAGAATTTAAGATTCAAGATTTATTTTATTTTATTTTCTAATACTTTTAAAATATTAATACACTTAAGTTGCTGCACATTTATTTTCGCGGAAGTAAAAGTTAACGTATATTGACGATAAAAGTGAACACCGACATAGATCGATCTTTCAGGGAACATAAACCGCAGCCGAAGAGGCTCGGCGTGGAGGAGGAAGATGGAGGTACGGGAGCAGAGGAAGTTGTCTCTTTCATTGATCTCCCATCAAACAATCTCACAAAGTTGCCTGAGAAGGGAATTTTAAAGAAACACGGTTACGGTATTGTAATGCCTGATAGTTGTAACACATCAAGTGAGCATGATGACTCACGATATCTCGTGAAGAATAGTTGAAGAAAGGTCGAATTTTGGCGAATCGAAAGCTCAAGCGATCAAGCTAACCGAAATTAGTAACTCAACAATATACAAACAATCATATAATGTTAGAATGACACAGAATCACAGCAAAAAAGATTTCTTTAAAAATTATTTCTAAATATATTAATTACATTACTTTTAATTTATTTGGAGTGATAACTAATTTTATTAAATCGCACTTAGCATCAGTATTTTGTTTTGTGCACGTTAAAAAATATTAGATATAAAATACGAAGATTAAATAAAAATTTCCAGTTCTCCTAACATTTTATCTGATGAAGAAGATATTTTTAGTTTCTTGCATAACTAAATAGCAATTTTCTACTCTGTTATAGAGGCGATTACGAAAATACTGATATTTTTAATTTCCAAATAAGCGAGAATCTAAAAAAATTATACACAATTTTGCGTATGCAACATGCTCGGTTGTCTTTCGATTCCTTACGAGTTCGAACTTTTTGCATCAATTTTTCATGAACGTTAACCCTTTATAAATCAGTGATTCTCTATTTACCTCATTTTCCTCATGAAATACACACGGTTAGCAAATACAAATTACTTAAATATATATGTGCATAATTATAAAAACTGACATTATAAAAAATTTATCTTGGGATTTAACATCATCTTAACATATAAGGGGTTAATATAAAACTGTCATAAAAAGGATCATTTTAAAAAACTTTATAATCACTTAATTCTTTCGTGATTAATTTCATGTTTCAAATTTACATTTTATTATGTGCAAATAATTTAGATTAGGATAGTTTTCGTCCTATAAAATCTAGTAAGGAAATTAATTAAATATATATAACTAAGAAAATAAAAATCTATGAATATATATGCAAGAGAAATTTATTAATCTCGAAAAAAAAGTATAATGGGAGATGAAAGAAATTACGCACGAAAGGTTTAACGTAAACTGCACCACCGAAAGTTTCTCTTATGGAGCAGTAACTCGAGTCACATATTTTCTAGGACTAGATGGAGGTGCGATTGAACACGTGGAAAGAACTCTCAACCAATTGAATGGCTATCACGAGGACATACTCGAGGTGCTCAAGAACGCGGCAAGTCGTCGCGATCTTGTGGGCACTCCATCGGGCAGTAGCAATCTTCTTGACGAGGACGCGCTACGCAAGTCGCTGGCCGAATGCGGCTATGTGTATCACAAGGACACCGATGGTCAGGACAACGGTATTGACAACGGACAGGAAGAAGAGGATGACGACGTGGAACTACAACCGCCGTGCGGCACTATTCGTATACGCACTCTCGAGGATATCATTCGTCAACTCGAGGACCGAGCAACCGCGAGGTACAGATTTTATCAATGTATATCAATGTTTCTTTCGTGCTCTAGATAACTCTTCGATTTATAGATTCTTAAATATCGATTTAAAAAATCTCAGATCGTAAAATAGGTTTTGAAGTATAAATTCTTTGGAACTATAAATTCTTTGATTTTAGCATATGCATTTCCTGGTCATTTGATTTAGAAGTTTCTTGAGTTTTTTTTTAATTAAAAAGATATCAATGATTAATCCTGTCACCAGACCCTACATGACTGGCCAGATGAGTCCGAGTGGATCCGAAGAGATTCGAACATCCGAGGGCGAACCGGATCGACACTACAGAATCGATTCTTCCGTTTGTAGCGAGTCATCACAAGGGTAAGAACTTATAAGAGAAAAATACGCGCGCTTATGACAAACAAGCTTTTAAACTCAATTCAGACAATGAGCGTTAATTTCGAAATGACATTGAGATAATAATTTCGAATTACAAGGATGTTTATTACAGTACACGAGAAATATTCTTAGACGTTTTAGCAATACTTTGTAAATTAGACATTCGTTTTAATTCAACGGTGTACTCTTATCGAAACGATTGGCTAAATACGTTTGAGCTTCTTCATACTTTGTTAATCACAATTATTGTCAGCAGACATTTCACACGCTGCCATAACTCTCACTGTGAATCGCTTACTATCTTCTCTTTCGCCAACTTATTATCTTAACCCTCTCATATGTCAATTTATTGGAATGGCAAATTGCCATAAAAATATTTTTATAAATATATTATAATTTACATTTTTTTATTCAATTTTATTATTTATCTAAATCGGTTATTTAAATGTAATGTTTATGTAGAATTCCTACATAATCGATATATATTCACGTTATATATTCTACTCCCCTCTTCCCCTTGTTACTTCTAAAATCGTATATCGCCGGTCTTCAGAAATAAAATTAAAAGTAAACTTTACATAAAAAAATAACATTTGCAAAATTATAATATTTAAAAATAAGTATACAAAAAGCAAGAAATAAAGATGAAATGCAAATTGATGCATTTTGTATCAAAGGTATAGAAATAATTCTAATAGAATGAGAGGGTTAACTTATTATCTTATTCTGCTTTCTATCTTGCGCATCAGAAGGCTGTCAGACTCGACGCATTTATTTATGTATATCAGACACTATATTCGATGTTTTGCGAAACCGTAGATTATAGTAAAACACGGGCAAGAATAACGAGAAAGGGATACACACTTGGTAATAAATCATTAATAAATATTTACGCATAGAAAATTTATCCAAGGCATAAGATGCGGAGTCTGTTTATACTAAATAATCGACATAACAAGCTTCATCATAATAATAATTGTGCTCCAATTAAAATGTTAATGAGGCGCCGAGTAGCAGCAGAATTGTACGTGAATTCTTTAGCATCAAGTGAAATTGACTTACCGATACCAGGTGTGAATGTCGCTGTTGCTGCATTCTGGAAAAAAATAGAAAAATAAATTATTACACATTACGAATAATATAAAGAGCATATACAGACAATTGATTAATTAAACAATAAGAAAAGGTAGAAGAGAGATAAAGCTAAATCATCCGAGTATCTTTTATATAAATATTAAATTTTATATATACGATATATAAATTAAGTTCTCAAATATATCAAGGAACAAGAATTAAATTCCCCGAAGTAGCGTATAAAATTCTCAGCGCTCAGAGTGAGAGCGTCGCGTAGCCCGTGGACTTATGCAGGAATTGATTGGATTTCCTACGTAGAAGCAGAAGATGTAGCCGCGGCCGCGACGAGGACACTAGTAGATTCGTCTACGGTAGATACCGTCAGCCGACGTCCCGAAGTCCTTACGGCAATCATCAACACACCCATCAACACTCCCATCAAATGCACCCCGAGGACGAGGGTATCTATGAAACTGCCGATCCTGACAGAGGCTCAAATACTAGGGGTGAAACACCCGATTGTGAAAGGTATTGCAAGACTCTGCGTCACGAAAAATCCTACGGCTTCACTAGTAGCAATTATTCACTGTCACCGAGACATGTTATCGGCTCACGTCTGTATCACTTCCCTCTATCACGAATCCCACGATTCACTCACACATATCTCAGATAAGGATGGTGCATGTGTTGTCGTTTGCGGAAAAAAAATGAATCGAAATATGGATAAAACTGACATCAAAATCGCACGTTAACAAAAGGCGCAATTTAATAACAAATTTAAGAGAAAGCAGGATTTTAGACAAAGTTATATGTGTAATTGTTAGAAAGATTGTTTCGTTATCGCGGATACTCAAGAAACAACGTATGTACATATATAAAACAGAAAATTGTTAGTATTATGAGAATCGCAATCTTGTTGGCTGAAATCTACGTAAAGTATAAATGGACTCGGCATACAATATTTAATTCCGCAGTTGCAACGTACGCAATTGCATCGTAGATTGAATTAAAAATAATGCAATGTATACAATTTTGCAGAGAGAAGCTAAATGCACACGAAAGTCTGCATGCTTTTTCATTTGCTTCTGCGTTGTATGAATGTTGCTCGAAACAATAACAACACACATGTGTGGCTAGTGAACTCGAGATACAAATACATCCCAAATCTATTAGATAGTCTTTTTCCAATAGCATAGATTAAATATTGATACTTATCAGTTAAGTATTGAATTTATTTTCAATTAACTTCTATGCAATAGATTAATGCTAAACAGATCTGGGACATCTAACAGAACTCATGACCAAATCTCATGCATGTCGCTAGCATTTTTGCATTGCAAAAATTCATTAAACTATGGTAGATGAATTTCTCAAGCGACTATAAGGGATTTTTTTCCTATTTCGCGCAATGAAATGAACCACATTGTGATTGATGTACGCACTTATCCTTATCTGAAGTTTCTCTTTGTTAGTATGTTTGACGATAATGTGTTTAAGGAATGTTGAATTAAAATAGCAATCGTAATGATGAGAGCTTCGCACGCGCTTTAAATGTTTTAATTAACTTTTCAATTAATATGTGTATGTGATATTTCCTCTATAGAGTCCAATTTTAATTTAATTGGAGTTAGAATAAAGTTGTAATAAAACGAATAAATTCTACGCATAAAATTAGTTAAATATCGTTATAAAAATCATAAAAATCATAAAAAATATGTATATTGATATATTTAACAGAAAAGTTATACAGTTAGATGTTTAAATTAATCGAAATAAAATATATAAAATTCTAAGTAAAACTTTTAAGCGAGAATTTTTTACGCCACAAATAAAGAATATTGTTTTAATTCAGTAATTCAATCGTATCTTGATATAATGTATTCATTATAACTACAATTTTTCAGCTAGTAATTCTAAGAACTAAGAACGTTTGTCGATTTGTCATTTCAATTTCTCAGCAACCTACAACCCTTTCTTATTCTATAAACTTTTTATCGCATATGTGGCTCGGTCATAAAACTCCTAGAGAATAATCACGTACACATCAACAGCTCCTGTTTCTGGGTCGACTGATCTCACCACTTGACTCCATTTACTGAATGTTGTTACGTCGTGCGTTCGAATGCAGCATTAGTGGCGGTGGACTAGATCCAATGGGCTCGTGTAATCTTATTATTTTCTAGTGATGCATTTATTCAAGCTCAACAACAAGTAGCCCGGTGGACTAGTGAGAATGGAGGAGGAGGAGGAGGAGTGCAGCACCGGCCGCCGCAGCAGCCACCACCGCCGCCTGCGATGCCGGTGCAGCAACAGGCGCAGCAGCAGCAGCCGCAGCCGCCGCAGCAGCAACAGCAGCAGCAGCAGCAGCCGCTGCAACAGCAACACCAACTGCCGGTGGAACAACTGCCAATCAAGCAGCGCAGCTATTATCCATCCCCCCCACAAACCGAAAACAACCTCGACGCCGGCAGCAACGCCGAAGTCGAATCTGCTCAATCCCAACAACAGCAAACGCTAAGCGAAGTTCGTGGAATCGATGTTAATCACATGCCTAATATTAACAAACGCCCACTAGACGATAACTTTAGTCTAGATTGTAACATAATGAATAATGATTCCCCTAAAGAATTAATTACCAACAACACTAGTGATAACGAAAATACTGCCCTACTGCCCCCCCATTTTCCTGAGTACAAGCATTGATAATTAATTAATCGATGACAGGTAGTGTCCGAGAAAAAAAAAGAAATACGAAAAGTCGTAATAATAATAATAATAATAATAATAATAAAACAGCATAGTGGTGTGACAATGATGATGACGATGACGACGATGATGTAATCTCGAACTCGCATTTTATACTGAATAGTGTAAATAACGATAAACTGTAATTGCGACGATTACAAGAACAACAACAACACATATTAAATTATAATGAATTCAAATAATCTATATGAAATGTTTATTAATAAATATTAGTAAAATGATTTACTCAAATCTTGCTGTCTGTCTGTTATTTCATCTCTCTCTGCATGAATTTAACAATTATACTTAATAAAGATATTAATTTGCAAATTTATTTAACTGACTAAAAATCCAAAATATCCTCAATTTTCAAATTCTATATATAAATGTATGCATATCTCGTTTATTTCATATATAATTTCATCGCAGTCACGTATACATATATTATTATACATAACATATTAAATTTATTATCGAATAACAAAATAATTTGAATTATACACAATGATAGGACGATAATTGGATTAATGAAGACATTTGCTTACTTATTTTCTATGTAGTGAAAATCAATGGGAAAAATCCATGAATTTTGGACTAACGTGTAATTCGGACCAGATTTATTTCGGAGCAAGCGTCTTCCCGCCCCAGTGAGAAACGATCGATGATCGAAAAGACATCGAATCGATCTCGAAGATCTTCTCGACGCAAACGATATCGAATCGATATCGATTCGATCAATCATTTCTCACTGGGGCTCGAGTAAAGAAAAATAGCGACAAATTCTTGGTATGATCGAGCATCACTTCGTCGGAGAGATGATCCATTGATCACGTTTGCTCCGAAATGAGTATAGGTCCAAAATACACGGATCTCTCCTAATTACAGAATTCTCGAGTTACTTCCGGCTTCGAAAGTCAGTTCGAGAATTTATTCGGGTTCGATGCTCCATGTTATAATAATGGAATAATGAAAATGCTCACCTTGCGGTTGCCTTGCCGTCACCCGATGCCTCCCCGGCCTCTTTCTCCTCGCTTACTTTTTCGTGGCACTCATAACACACTTGCCGATAATTGAGCGCGCACTAATCACTCCACTAAGCAGTACAGTACAACGATAACGCGGCACTTTGTACGATGCTCTGGATATTATGCGTTGACAGTAGGAAAATAGAAACTGCACGAACTACTTACGAAGTTTCGCGAATCAAGCGTGAACGTAACAGAACGCGATATTCGTAAATCTCGCGACTAACTTCAGACGCTAATGTGTTCACTTCTGCCAATACATGAATTAATTTTAATCTTTTCTAATTCTTAGAATTAGAAAAAAATTATAAATGTAATTTAACTCGAGATTAAAGTTAATCTATATATGAAAGATGATATATAAATTAATCTACATGAGAAACGCGAAATTAATGTAGCTTTTGTTTGCCTAATTATTTGAGTTTCAGTGCCACTTGTTTTATTATCGAACCGTTCCATCAATGACAACAAATTAATGTTCAAAGATGCCGGTATCTTCAGATTATGGCTACGTTTGCTTTGGACACTCACATGCTGAAAGCGTCAGTATATCTTTCTTTAATATATAATGAGCAACAAAGATAGAATGACGCTTTCAGCACGTGAGCGTCCAAAGCGAACGCAGCCTATGTCACGTGATACAACACGAGTCAAGTAAATAGCTAACAGAATCTTAAAGAAGTCACGCAATTGATAAAATTTAGAATTAGCTCACAGAATATAATATTAATTTATTATTATCCTGATGTTTTATATCTACATATATATATATATATATATATCTACGATTTAATAATATCCAAAGGTCCGTTCTTTTTAACTGAACTGGCTGCACTAGTTCATAGGTTATCTTTCTCCTTCCAATACGGAGGAAAAAGGATAACCTCTGAAATAGTGCAGTCAGTTCAGCTAAAAAGAACAGGCTTCAACTTTTATTAAAAATTACACTTTATTGTTATAATTTATATTTGCTTGAAAGTATCAATTATGGTAAAAATGCAATTTTGTGACAATATATTTAATACGGTAGCATGAATGCATACTTATTTATAAAGCATCCGTCCAATTAAAAAAAAATCATGATTAAATTCATTACTATACAGTATACATTGTGATTAATCATTCGAATATTTACGTTAGCGGTTGAAAATTGATAATCGTTAATATTCTGCAGTTAATCTGGAGATCCCGGAGCCTTGAGAGTCCCGAAAATTTATCCAATTTTAATGGCTTAATACCTCGGTGACAAGCTTTTGGCGGTAACGCGGTAACGGTCATTTTGATCACGCCTAACCTTCGTGAAGTTCCGAGGTGCTCCGAGTTGCTCCGAGTGCTCCGCAACAGTCGCGCAGCGCGACGTAAAAAAAAAGAACTAGCTTAACCTAGACAACCTAACCTAACCCAAGCGCTGTTGTTGTGTCGCGATTAAAGTATGTCTCGCGTGGCTATGAGTGACAATGTCATATCAAGATTCGCCGTTTTCCACAATGTACGATCGCCAGGACGATTATGATCTCGACGAGGACAATGAGGAATATCTGGAGGAGGACAGGGATGCCGAGGAGCAAGATGAAAGCGATGAAGGTGATAATAAAAGGAAACCTTGCATGCGTTTGCACGCAAAGTACTTTTGTACCTCTAATTTTTGGAGTTGTAACTTCTCCGTAGTATATAGTATAAGTAGTATAAGTAAGAAAATTAAGTAACACGTCGAGAAATATTTGTAAAAATTAACAAAGTCGACGAAAACCTTTTTAGACACGGAAGAGGCGAGCGAAACAGACATGGGAAAATCTGAAGAATATACGGAAATTAAAGAACAGTAAGTCTGAAAAGTTACAGTATCTACGAATTTAGCACTGAAAACTACATTTTAATATTCATTCTTTCAGAATGTATCAAGATAAATTAGCCAGTTTGAAAAAACAAATGCAACAATTGAAGGAAGGTACGCATCCTGAATACAATCGAAAAGTAAAACGATTGGAAGCACAATATAAAGAACGGTAATTTTTTTTTGTTACTGACATTATTTGCATAGAACGTATGTTAATTGAGGTGTTATCTTTGTCAGACTGAGATTGAATATAATTTATCGAGATTATTTAACGGAGTGGGTTGAGCGCGATTACATATTGGAAAAGAAAGCAGCAGCGAAAGAGTTTGAGGAAAAAAAGATTGATCTTAAGGAAAATCTGCTTACTGATATGGAGGAAAAACGAAAAATGATCGAATCAGATCGTCATACAATGGAACTTACTGGTGATTCCATGGAGGTATTGAATTTATCTTTGTTTAAAGACTACATGTAGTATAATAGTAGCGTAAGATAGATGGATGAAGTTATATCAACTCCTAATGCCAGGTAATTTATAAAGTACATTTGACTTTCTGCTGAAAATAAGCTATATGTGGGATGGGAACCAAGATTCAAACTCAAGATCTTGTGTTATTCAATCACTTGCATAAGCATGGAGCAACACGTCATCTCAAATACATATATAAATAAATGAACATTTTAAAGGGTCCAATGATTAAAAATTAAATTTAAAAAAAATATAAAGGAGCGAAGAACCAATAATTATTTGTACCACAATCTATTTACAAATATTTATTTCTTTTAAATATGGCATGAATAACTAGCATTGACTTCTGTTTCTTTAAATCTTAATTTAAATACATATATATTTCTTATTAACATTATTTTATCTTTTAATTAAAGGTAAAGCCAGTAATGACGAGAAAATTACGTAGACGTCCCAATGATCCAGTACCTGAAAAAGTAGAAAAACGACGAAAACCACCTCCCGCACAACTGAATTATATATTGGACGAGAAAGAAATTGAACTTGACTTAAAAGCAATCAATCGTGCAAAAGCCCCAACCACCATTCGCAAGCCAGGTGCACATTACTTTGCATCCTAAAATTCACGACACAAAATACTATAGCAGAAAAAATGGAAAACTAAATAGTGAAAGTGCATGATTCTTTGTTACTTATAATTTGTCCAAGAATTTACAGACTTTCGAGCTAGCCAAGTTCGATTATAAATTATTTATTAATTTTCAATATTTAGTTTTCTACAGCTATAGTATTTTGATTCTCGAATTTTATTGATGACATTTGTACATAAACGCAAAAGCGCAAACGAATAATCAATGTAAAAATTAAGAATAACAAATAAATTTTATAGTTATAATACATAACTGTAACGCTGTATTTACAGTAGTTTTACCACATTACAACGCGGTAAATATTCCATCTCAACATATATCACAGTCGCCTGAAACTCCATTGGTGGAAACTCGGATAGAGGACGGGAAATTATTATATGAACGAAGATGGTACCTTCGATTTATTTCTACTATTACTTTATATATTCAACTTGATTCCTCTTAAATATAAAGGGATCCTTTGGTCGAATTTTATTAAAGGTTCCATCGGGGTCAACCAGTCTATGTTGAAGGCAAGGATCTTAATAGGTTTGCGGCGAACATTTCCGCAATTGGCACCGAAGCGGTAAGTATTCGAAACATTAAATAAGTCGCGCATCCTCGCAAGATACATGTTTTTTTTCAGATCTGGGTGAAAAAAGTGTCAGACAGCAGCAAAGTACGCATTTACACGTCACAGCTGAGTCGTGGAAAGATCTCCATCAAACGACGGGCCTCCTAATCAACATTTCTATTATCCTCGGGATCCATTGTCAGACTTGTGACACATCGCGTTTATCATTTCTAGTTAAAGCGGTACCTTCCGGTATTAAATCAAAGATTTTTACGCTACTGGTCTTTTGCCACCAGTGAAACCATGCTTTCTGATGATATTGTAGCACCATGTAAATCCAGACGAAGAAAGATAAGATTAGCAATGCCATCATTGACAGTAGGGAATAGGTGGTCCATCGAGCGGGTGGAAAATTATCATAGTTACTTAGAGCGTAAAAATCGGCAGCCACTACGCAGATGTAAGAACACGCGATGGTTACTGGAGTGATTATAAGACATCTGAGTAGATCGGTCTTTACGTTGCGGACATATGTCTGAGGTTCGTTCTGATTTAGGCACAACCAAACTACGATGGATCGGCAAACCGTGTAACGTGGCGTTCGTTCCATCCGAAACACGTAACCGCACAATTCACAGTTATTCCTATTGCTTTCTTCTAACCACCGCTCCAAACATTTCAGATGAATCGCGCCAATTGTCCCCTAATCCCAATTATTATTGTAATTATATAATTATTGAGACGGTTTGATTCTTTTTAAATACATGTGATTGAAAAAATTAAATCATTTCATAAATTGGAATATTTATAATTTATTGAAGATGAAACAATAAAAAAAATATATATGTATATAACTATGTGAATGTTTAATATTCTGCATTTTTAAAAATTTTTAACTTTACTCTTTAAATTATTGCATAATTAAATTTTTATTTACACTGTTCTCTCGAACCTTGCACTTGCATGGATAAATGATAGGTAATTCTTGATTAGGATCGTAACAAATACGACAGTTTATATCCATCGAATCGCATGATAACTCGTTTCTCTTTTCTAACGTTACAACATCTTCAAACTCTGATTGGTTTATGTGTAACGATGGCTTCTGCTCTAGTTCTATTTCTATTCTTGAAATTATACCGTCTAAAATATTAGCCACCGAATTACTTTTTTCAATCATTACGAAAATGTAATTTCTACAAATATTTTTATAAACAAACAACTACGTGAAACATAAGACTGATGCATCATAATTCAGAGATGTATATACATACTTGGAAAAGGAAATTAAAGTTAGGAGCATCCTTTATTATTGTGTGTGTATAAAAATTTGTATTATATTATACTGAATACAATTGAGTTAGTCGCGTGAAATAATCTTAAAGAGCCATGTAACTATATGTGCACTTTATAATTAATGAGTAAACTATAAACGAATGTTTGTCACTCCGCCATCATGTCAACACTGAGGCAATCTTCACCCATATTACTGGGCGACGTCTCAAGTTCTCCAATTTCGTTCGATTCACTAAAAATTTATTAAATTATTTTAATAATTTCACTCTTATTAAAAATTAAAAAGAGATAATATTTAAAAACAATATTTAATAAAGCAATAAAGAAGAAAGCATACCTGTCCAAGGAAGGATCATTACTAAACATTTCCGTTGGAACTGTCGGTGGTGCTTTCTCTGGCACAAGTTCCAGATATGTTTGACGAGATTCCAAGTGTCTTTCTACTTCCTCAGGTGTCATGTGCCCATCAGACATCAAGGACATCGGAACCATATTATTCGAGGATTGTACCTGCAATACAAGATTCTCAATTACACAATAGTCTTACACTAAAATTTGACTTTTAAACATATTGCATGAACCACAAACGCACTTACTATAGGTATATTGTTCGTTTTAGCAACTTTTGGTGTACTTCTTTTCTTCTTGCTAGTACTGAGCGGTTTTGTGACCATTGATGGATGATGAGAAGTATGATTGTTGATATTCATCTCCACTTTCTTCCTGTAAGTTACATATATTTATGTAATAAACAACTGTTATAGATTATATTTTATGGATAGTACTACTTGTGTACTATATTGCATATTATTACAATGCATAATCGTAGATAAATTATTTGAATAGTTTTTCACTGATTTTGAGACAAAGTTTCCTCTATTTTGTAATCAGATAATTGTGTAATTTCCTTACTTCTTAGAATTGTCAAGACGAACAATTTCCTCGTCTGATGATTCAGTTTCATCGCTTTCACTAAATGAAGCATCTACTTTTTCATACTGAAGCAGGCGATCTAACAGGAAACTTTTGTCCCTATTCACCTTAAGTAATTTTCTTTGTGTAGAACGCAAAGCTTCTTGGAAACATTCATTTTCCTGCAACATAATACACATTTTATCATAAATGAATAATATGAAAAAGTATTCAATATCAAGAAAATACAATTGAATAGAAACAACTGTTATTTTTGGTCTGGGCTGAATCTTGATAGTCTAATAATATTTCTGTATGAATATTCTGTTTGCATATTCATTTTTAACTCAGTAAACTGTGCGCCGATTATTTGTGAGTTTTAAATCATCGCTCTTTATTGGAACAATCTATCTATTACTTAAATTGATAATCGATTCAACTATTGATGTTAATAAGCATATTAATAAATTTTTTAATACGATTTTAACAAACCTATTAGCATCAAAAGTTGAATTGATTATCGATTTAAATATATGAATTTAATGTTCCAACAAAGAGTTTTAAGACAAACAAATAATTGGAGCACAATTTACTGAACTAAAAATAAGCATACAAAAATTTAGTTACCACAACACTATTTAGATAAAAAATGGTATTTTTTCTATTTAATTATGTATTCATATATCAGTTCTATTTCACTTATTATTGTTTAAAGTTAAAATATTCCTTACATAAATTAAAAATTTCAGCTTCCTTTTGAGGTTACGATACTGGTCCTTATAGTTAGGCACTTCTTCCTCGGGACTCTCTTCATCGTCTTCTTCTTCTGCATCTGCATTGTTGTTGGCAATGGATCTGCAATACCATCCTTCCAACATTGATCATCTGCAGCTGTAAATAAATAGTATTTAGTTGTCGACATTCATAGGAAACTCTCTTTGATCCTTATTACACTCAATATTACAATACACAAAAGCAACACATAACGAATTATGTATACACATAAAAAATTTGAACAAAAAAGAAAAGTATCAAGACATATCAAAAACATATTTCTTCTTATAAAAAAAAAAGTAAATGAATAGGTAATCAATACAAAATTAGGATATAAGATTGACAGAGTTTTTCAGAGTAGTTCAGAGACGCACTTTGGTTTCGTTCTGGGAGGTTAAGTCGCGCAAGAAACGCGTTAACTTGTGCGTCAGCCGTTTAATTATGCAGGGAAACGGATGTCGAGCTGCAGCGAGCCGTAATATTTGCGGCCGATTTTCTTTTACACTCACTTGAAACCCCAGAACGATTTGTCGAACGTCGCAAGCGCTCGCGGCGGCCGATTATTGCGAAGATAAATAAGCTGTTTATGACTGGCTTCCATTCTGAACTCTTTATCGATTCCGCAGTAACTTCAGCGCCTTGCCGGTCGAACGGAAGCGCGCGTCGAATCATATCAGGGCTGCGAACATCAAGAAACGAAAATATTGTTCACGATGAAATATCCCTAGTCATTTGAAAACTACTTTGTGTCATCGGAAATTATGAAATATAATTTTGGAAATAAAGAGATTAATTTTTTAATGTCTTTATTAATAAAATTTCACTCTTTTGCTATTTTACAGCAAAGGGATAATTATTTTTTAAAAGCTAATACTTTTTAATTCGTAACTTTTTAATTTATGCTGAAATGATTATTGCGACTCTACTACAAATTAAGTTTCTCAATGAAGCTAAAGATATTATTATATTTTCAGTGATTTTTCTTTACAAAGAAATTCAAGTTGCGGATTTAATTATACTATTATAAATTAAATTAAAAATATGTCTATAAATTACTCAAATAAAAGCAAAATATTAAAAGTAATCAAAATAGATAAGAAGTTTTACAATAAGATCTTAGAATAATCTCAAATTTCGTTTAATTTTTTCTGTGCATTATAAAATTACATTTTCCTATTTATTATATAATTTTATTATATAATTAATTTTTTCTGTATGTATATATATTGCTATTCGTTATCATATAATGTTTCTTATCGCGAATCGGTATTGCGAAATTATCACATTTAATCCCTTCGGACCGACGGGAAACAATATCGATCCTGTGGGATTAGCACATGCGCGCTAAGAGAGCTCTTTCAGTATCCGCGTGTGCGAGAGGTGAAAACACACCGAACTCTCGCCTGAGAAATATCACTGAACATGAACAGTCGATTCTCGTACCTGTAATAGCGTATTTTAACACGTAACAGCGTAATTTCTGCTTTGGAAAATGAGTCCTGGATTTGGTCACGATCCTTTGCCGTCGTACAACGGCACTTCTGTCGGTGAGTACAGGAGAGAAGAATTTTTGCATTTTGGAGTGGTATTTATTCTTATATTGATTTTTATATTGATAAGAAATTCTTAATTATTAAAAAACACACAAAGAGCAGTTTCCTCAATTTTTTTTACGGAGAATGTAAAGGCGCGGTAATGAGGGCTACCCATCGTATGAATGAAAAGACGTTGCACGCGGTAGAAATATTGCCCCGTTTATGTGAATAGAAAGTTTGTGAAAAGCAATAAATCAATCCATTGATTCTTCTTTCCCCTTTTCAAGGGAACCCCGCACTCTGCTTGTGGCAACAGCCCCAACACATTCTATTTCAATTGGCGAATTTTTGCTTCGCACTGTCGTACTCAGCGCCGTCTTCGAGAAAGGGCATTTTATTCATGCATTCGGTGCTAATTATAGGTAAGTAATTAGACGATTATACACATCGTGAAAGCGATGAAACGAGCAGTAATTTGCAGATAAGTCGTTAATTTTTATGTGGAATTAACTTTAGAGAGAATCTCATTAATTAAAAATTGTGATAATTTTATTATCTTTAATTTGCAATTATTAAATTTCTTTCTTGATTCCATTATCTATTTTTAGGATTTATGTTTCTATCAGGATGGGCTTGGCACGTGATCTGCGCACCAGATATCTTCTCTTGGAACTTTAGTTTTTTATTGCTCAATATCGGTCAATTAGTGTATATCGTTTATCAAATGAGACCGATTAGATTTGATCCTGAATTAGAAGAAGCATATCACACTCTCTTTTATCCCTTCAAAGTAAGTTTCTCACAAGAAAGAAATCTTTTCGTAAAAGGGAAGTTTTAGGATTAAGCCTCTTTTTCCCTACAACTTCTTTCACTCGCGTAGATCTCACGGATACAATTCAAGCGATTAGTGTCTCCTGAATTTGCGACGATAATGTCTCTTCATGCTGGCGAGGCGTACGCGATGCAAAATCTAACGAGAACTGATAGATTAGGATTGCTACTCACTGGGAAAGTTAACGTCTTGAGCGACACTAATTTTCTGCATCCGATATTGCCTTGTGAGTTTCTGGATTCACCAGAATTCGAAAGCTCCCGAGCTTCCGTCGATGATAAATTTAAGGTACGCTTTCGTTTAATTTTCTATTCTAATAATTGAAAATTCTAAGTTAAATTAAATTATTTCAGGTGTCCATCGTAGCCGCGAGTTCCTGCAGATATTTGTATTGGCAGCGGACAGCCTTGGAATATCTGCTTGTAAAAGAAACTTATCTTGCAACCGTCTTAACTACGCTGGTGGCAAGAGATATCGCAACGAAGTTATATGCAATGAATAACAAGGTATTCTTTTGAGAAAATTACACAAAAATTATTTTTATTTAAAAATTGGATTAATGAATTTTATCTTGAATCTATCTCTCTCTTTTTCGCTCTAGTCTAATTTTCTTTAACATGTACGTACGTTTTATTAAATATATTAAAAATTTTATATTAAACCTTATATTAAATTTCAAAATAATTTTAATATGCAATAATATTTAATATAAATTACATTTCCGTCAATATAAAGTCTTTTCTGTATTTTTCGACGATATTTTGATTTTATTGAAATTTTAGATAGTTACGGACAAAGGATCGCACTTGGACATTCGTCTTCCTACTATTAGCGCCGGTTTAGGTATCAGTGGTGAGTATAGAAGCCTTCAAGTTTTTATAAACAGGCGCTAATTAACAAGAAAAAACTATTTACTAATTGTAAGATTAGATTATGTTAATCAAATTATTGTTTTATGCATTCTGAGGAAATTTGAAAGCGAAAAAATTATCTTTCTACTCCGCGTCGTCTTGATTTATATTAATATTAATCGATTATCTCATTGATGCATGATCATTGATTTCAGTCAGCAGCGCGAAATCCAAAGAACGCACGGTAAACAATTTGACGAAGAAGGGTGAACCGAGCATGGAACCTCTTCCGGAACTGCCATCCTGCGACGATCTAGCTTCCAGCGGTGTCGAGAGCTGGCTGGACTCCTCCAGCAAGTATCACAGTTGTGAGATTGTTGACGAGGAATAGCATTACGCCAACTACTCGAATCACGAGAATATGATGGATGATGACGACGACATCGACGAACACGATATACAGGCCTTTGACTACAAAAACGCGGAGAGTTGGCCATCATACGAAGATTAGCAATAAAAAAAGAACGCACATACTTTCACTTCCGTTGAATACGTTTATACTTCAGAATCCTAATTTGCCAGAACGAAGTTATAGATTTTTAATGTTAAATTATTTCATAATTAACCATCTCTTGAATTTTGCTACAGAATAGTTAAAATTCAAAGGATTACAAAGTATTCTACTGATCGCAATACTGTATATATATTTTGTAGGTTTGTTGCCTAGCAACGAATTTCGCAACGAAGGTACCTTTTGAAAAGTAGATGTATAATGTAAATTTAATACTATGTACATATGTGTAAATATTAAATTCAATGACGCTCTTAAAATTCTTAAAAAATGAAGATTCTAGTTCGCAAGAGAAATAGTGCTTACAAAAGTATTCCAAATAATTTTCAGATAAAACGTTAAATAAATCTAATAATTATAAGTAAGTAATAAATAAGTAAATATATGTAAAATGCGCCTATATTAATGTTTTAGTAAATATCGAAGTTGATGAAGCATAGCAAAAATCTAGAATTTCTTACCAAAAGAATTTTTACTAAAGATGTGAGAGAGAAAAAATACTTACATATTTAACCAATCTTTAAAAAAATGTTATTTATCATGAAATAAATAAGAATATATGATATATTGAAAATAGAATTGAATCTGTTTTTACACTTTCCTCCTTTACACATTCCAAAATGTCTTCAATAAAATTTTCTAAAAATGTTTTAAAAAAGAAAAATTGTGGCAATTAAATTGATTTTTTTAAAGACTTATGTATTTAAAAATTACTATCGTATGCATATATTTTTATTATTTTAATTGTAATGTTAATCCAATTAATTCAAAGTTGTTAAATTTACTGGAAAATATTTTTTTCTTCTCCTAAATTTTGTCATGAATATGTTTGCTCTAAGAAAGTCAATATCGAGTACGAAAGAAATCGCGTGTGTTGAAAGGAGAGGACCGTGAGGTGAAATAAAGTATAAAGATATGAACTTTTGTATATTGCAAATTTTATTCTTGAGAGATGTGTCCAATTCTTTGTCAAAGAGAGAGCGTTCCATGAGAATCCGCACTTCTTATAGCCGTTATCTTCTCGGCAATATCCCTGCTCCAAAGCATATCGCCAATCAGGCCCCAACAATTCGGCGGACTATTATTGGTTCGCAAAACTAAGGGGAAATACTGTTTACGACCGTTCACGGTCGATACATGCGAAGAAACAGTTACTCGCTCGAATTTTAAATTAACTAGAATTCTTATCTTGTCCACTACATGTGTAAAAGAATGAAGACTAACGAGCAAGGGGCTCGAGAGACAAAAAGAGAAAGAAAGAGAAAGAAAAATCACCTTGCGTAATAGAAGAGGAAGAGCACTCGAAGGACTCTCGAATGCGACTTATAGCAGGTGCTTTGGCCTCGAAAAGGGGTTGCGAACGGTGGTGCCACCTACGCGGAGGGCGTGGTGCTAGTTCCAAGGGTGGTTTAGTATCGCGAGAGCCCCCAGAGGCGCGTCATCGTGCGGAGTGCAACCCCCGGAGTATGTAGTTTCGCGCCCTCAGATCGGGGCGGCTAAGAGCGAGAGGGACGCGCGCTTGAGCGCGATCGAGCGAGGGGGTTGAAGGTGGACAGGTGGGCAGATGAAGGGGGGGGAGGAGGCGGAGGAAGAGGTGAGAAAAGCTCCGCTGAGGGGTGACCAACGAAAGAGCAAGGCTGGCTGGCGTATTCTGAGTGCGAGCGTACGTCGGGTGACTCCGAGAAGACTCCGCGCAGAGATGAGCGTACAAGTGGCTGTCGCCCTTCGTGCTGCGTCCTCCCACCGATGAGGTCGCGTTTCGCAAAGGGGATACCGTGGGAAGAGCAGGAGAGCATCACCGCCACCGCCACCGCTACCGTCACCGCCACCGCCACCATCGCCAGGACGAAGGACACGCTGTCGCTGAGGACCGCTCTTTCTCGCGTCTGGCGGCAGTGACCATGGCGTCCAGCTTGCCGCGTAAACAGTGCTCCACCGAAGAATACGACCCGTTTCTCAGGGTGACGCTGCCGCATCCCTGTTGACGGAACGAACGGAACATCCGGTACGTTGAGAACAGGGGATGCTGGAAAGAGAGAAAGAAAGGGGAGGGGGGGGGTGAGAAAGACGCTGTCGCGCGTTTTCTCGCAGCGAGCAACTTTCAGCGAAGCTACCAGACGAGAGAGTGCCGAGAATGATAATCTCGCTGCTGGACTGCAGTGTGTATTCGCCGTGTGTAATCGCGTGGGAACTTCTCGGGGTAGCAAATGAGAGAGAGCTGATGAGTGTGATGTATGATTGTTATTGATCAGCAGTATGATGAAAACATGCATCTTAGACGCGTAATTGTTGCTCTCGCAAGAGACTGCAGCATATCGTGTTATTAGTCCATCCAAATTGTTTTAAGCTCAATGTAGCAACAAGAATCGAAAAGCTTCAGAAATATTTTAATTAGAGAAAGAGAGAGAGAGAGAATGGAATAAAACGCTATTAATGAAAAGTGATGCACTTGAGATGGCATGGATTGAATATTATGTTAGAATACATATTTTTGTTTAATAATTCTAGTTATTTATGTAGGCAAGTTCATAGAGATTAATTTTGGTAGTTATGATGCAAAAACACCTGACATTACTGAAGAGTGATAATGATCGTTTGAGTTTGAGTGCCGCGTTATGTTAGTCAGCAGAATATAACTAGGTTACGAACGAAAGTTGGCGAGCTATCATTGTTAATGACAAAAATGAGAATTCGAGCTTCGTAATACTGTGTAACAAAATGATGACGCTTCATTCTTTCGAAGAATATTTCTTTAAACTATTCTAAATTAATAAAAAGATAAACTGTCGCAAACTCAAATCCAAAAATTATGTAAAAATTTCAGTTCTTTCTTTAACTCCTTAATTAAAAAATTCGATAAAGTATTCATTAGTTAATAGAAATTTTAATTCTGTTAAAAATTTTGGTTTAAATTAATCGAAAAATATAATTTTAGTATTTTAAATGGTACGAATACTTAAAATTTAAAATTTATATTACAATAATTGAAGACTAGATTTCTAATTTTCTACCTCTGTTTTTCGCTTTTGTTCTTAATCTGTAATGTCTCTTCTACTAACAAATCTAAAAATTGGTTAAAAAACTGTTTATTTATGTTTATTAGCTAAATTCTAATTAAAATAAATAGGAAAGAGAATAACTGACGCTTATAATCGCGGTTGCGCGGTATGTCACGCGGTTCAATCATCAACTTAAACTAACTTGCGTTAACTCGTCGGAACTTTAGAGTATCAAGAGACAAGATTGCGACGTTCGTTTAGCTCTTTAATATATAGTTAAGGGAAAAGTTAAGGCCTCTCTCGCTGATTTGTAAATCGTATAAATGTTTCAGGCATCAGCGACTGTGTGCGTCGAAGAAACCAGATACGTTTTGTTAAAACAAATCACGGGAAACTCGCAATTGTTGTTGTGACTTTACTGGTGGTGATCTACGTGATCGATTTACGTGATTCTTTTCTTGCGTAGTAAGCTTGCTTAAAAAAAAAAATAATAATCGGTCGCGATGGTGTTGCGCGGAATGATGGTTGTCCGCGTCGCGGATTCCGACGAGGACACAGAGAGCTCAGCGCCTTCATATTCGCTGCTGTCGTCGCATACTCACAGTAGACTGAGGTGTATCATCTTGCACTCCAAAAGACATATCGCTTATCCACCATAAGGTAAGGACTTAAAAGATATTAATACGTAATTATTTTTAAAAACAGCATATTAATAATTGAACAATTCTATAAAAATTGCGAAGGCAATACGCGATAAGCCTGGAATATCTTGTATAAGTTGGTAAGATTGAAAAAAATGTGGCATTTTGCAAAAGTGGAAGGTCGCGTTACAGAGAATTAAATACTCTTTTTAACCATTAAGATCTCTATCTTATGTTATAATCTCTCTAATCGGTCGCTGTCTCGACGCAAAAGAAATTAATTGTAACATGCGATGCTAGAGCATTTACCTGTTGCTTTACGTTCGTGCAAAACAGACGACGAGACTTGCAAGTAACTAGCAGTTAACTTCGCAATTCGTAAGAATTCTGCGTGTAAGAGCAAAATGAAGCTTTGCAGATGTTGGAGGAAACTCAAAATAATATCTTTAATAATAAGGAACGCTTTTAATTTTGAATCATACAAACTGGAAGCTTTACATTGAAAATAGTAAACATATTATAATTTTATTTATAGTAACATAAACATATATATAAAATTAAAGATCTAACTAAATAAACAAAATTAATTGTAATAGTTGAAATTTATAATTTAATTCATTCTACGTAATTAGAGAGGAAATGCTCATTATTCTATTAATATGGGTGCATTAATATGTTCTGAATGATTTAATATTTCGTGGTGAAACTAGCTGCGTACATATACATGTGCAAATGCCTCTGAATCTCGCAATATGACGCAGCATTTATATGTTGATTTGTACAGCTGTACAATAAGCTACATGTCAATATTTTTCATCTTGGACAAAAAGAAAAACTCGCTCGAGAATTGAATTTCAGTTTCAAATGGTGCATTTTGACAAAACGTCGAAGACTTCGCAATCGATTTGCTGACACGTGTGTCGTAGTGTATAGCGGCCCTTAAGAAAGAGACTGGCACGTAGCAGACCGCGTGGTTCCTCCGTGGCTGTCGATAGGGTCGATAGCCCTCTCTTCTCGTACGGCGCTCGCGCCAACCCCACGCGCCACATTGTAGACAGCTGCTGGCTGTTTACTGGAACAGTAAACGCTACCTCTATCGAGGCATTTTCAATACCGTAACCTTCGGCCTCCGCAGTTCGGAGAATTAACTCTCTCCACTTTTTTATTGATGCGATATTTAAAATTGCTTCGATAATAGTATCATTTTTCTTGTGCTAATTTCCTAAATATTTGTTTCTTTTCCTCTTGAATTTAAAAATAAGATCGCTACTTTATATAATAAGTAGCCGTCAATCAACAGGGCCGAATTTTTTTACACTTGATCGTGACGATTGAGTTATATTGAGTTATACTACTTGTCCGAGTAGTGCGCCCTTCGCTACTGGCTTAAAGTAGTAAAGAGCTTAGATTAGTGAAACGCGACATCAAGTAACGGTAATACGGTCAACTTGCGTGTTAACCAACATTAGCTGATTTGACGCAACACGAATGTACGTTACGAACGACGCTTGCCACTTTATACTAGAGAAAAGAAAGGTATAGTTGAAAATTAAGGGTGATGCGGAGAGACGATAAAGGGACAACGGCGCTGCCACACATGATTGTAACTTATGAAACAATTGCGCACGAGTCCCGGACAGAGGTCGAAAAGTCGTGTAAACCTATTTACATGCGATAGACTCGCTCACGATAAGCTTGACGGGGCAACAAGTGTTCCCGGCATAAATCCAAGCGCAAGCCCGACGTGCTCCAGCAAAAACCTTGACTCGACGAATGACATTTTTACAAGAGCCGAGATTTATTTTTATTTACGAGCGTATTATCTCTTAAGCCACTTTTCTTTATCATTAAGTCAAAAATATAGATAAATTCAACTCGCAATCAGTTATGTTCAGTAAACGTATTTTGTCGAAATAATAATGATTTAATTTTTAGAATCTATCTTGCTTTTCTTATTTTAATTAAGTGATTGAAATAGCTTTAGATCAATTTTAGTTACTTTTATTAATTCTGATTAATACAATTTAGCCTGACTTTTTGATATTTATCTGTTAATCTTTTTTTTTATGAACTTTTAAATGATGTTGGAAATGTGTCGTCAATTCGAGAGATCCACAAATAAGACAACTACAGTGGATATAAGGATGCACTACTGAATTTACGGGAAGTTTCAGTGATCCTTAAAAATAGTCGAGCCATTTCTATGGAGAGCAGAGGAAATAAGTTGGATAATCCCATCGACATAAATTGGATTGACCGATCAAGCGCCGCACTGTCGGAGCCGTTTCTGTCTCCTGCGGCTTGTCGGCCGCCGTTTCGTTGGGAACCGAGGGATCGAAGGGCGAAGGGTTAGCTTCCGACCCTCCGTCGGCTTTAATCCAATTCAAAAGCTGTCCGACAAACCGCCGTTGTCCATCGTAAAACAAATCTGGAATGACAGAATGCGCCCGCTCGGCGATTCCAGGTCGATTTTAGAATGGTTACGTGACACCGTAGTGGTTACGTGACGCTGTTGCATTTTAGTCATCTCCCTCATCTGCATTTTTATACATAGTCGACTCTTTGCAGCATTTTTGAATTTCTATCAGATAATAGAATAAGCGGATAACAGAATTATCTCTCATTAGGATTTTCTTTCACGATGCAGAGATATATCCTATTTACGTCTGGATTATGCGCAATTTAAATATTCATGATTCAACTTCCTCCAATTAAATTTCGTTAATTCTCTAAAAATATCCCGAAATTAATAGAACTGAACGTTTCCTATGCATCTTCGAGGTCGGAACAAAGTGGCAAACGGAAGTAAAATCGCAAGGAAGCGATTGTCGTCACGCGAGCCCATATCTTGCCCGTCGACAAGATTATTTTCATATTTTCAGGAGACCCACTTTACATACGGACTCACGGTATGAGTAATAAAAGCGAGCATATTGGTTTTCTCGTTTTTTTTCCCCGATATATCGACGCTAATTTGTTGGCTCGAATTGAAGGAAGCTAATTAACCTGATTTGAATAAAAAAACCGATTGAAAGGAAGCTATAGCAGAGTTCAAGTAATATTTAATTCAATGTTGGTTGCGCATAACGTATTATTGGATCTCCTGAAATACCATTATTCTATCATTTCAGCTGTTATAACATTTGTTAACTTTGAAATTGATTTCTCTTTTAAACAAAACTGTTAATAATTAAACTGTTATTTTATTAAATTTGAAGTGAAAATTTAATATCGAGTTATTCGAATGTAATACACGCTTATTCCAAACAATCGGCATAAACATGGTGCACGATATACTACATTTAAATTACATATTTTTATTACAGAGTTATTACATTTATTGCATATTTTCAACGCTACTGTGCTCGTCACCGACTATATGCACAAGATTCTTATCCGAAAAACTCTTCTCAGAATTCGATCTATAACTTCGAAATTGGATCTCTGGTGCGGGTAAGAATTCGACGTGTCGTTAATGCTGCACACGTTGCAGGGAGGCTTTTAGAACCTCACGTAAATTACCACACCCTGTTATGATGTCACGTGATTTACCCTGACCCAGCCGAGCCCATGCAGAACTCGCGAATAAGTCTTCTGGGGCGATAGTGAGCACAGCCAGTCACGAAAGCTCCGCTTTCGTGCTTAATTACCATACGAGCTAAGTCGATACAGAGACACGATGACCTTGAAACTTTTTGACCGTTTGTAAGAATCCTCGATAAACTCGTTCATTTCATGCGAATTACCGCTGTGACGTCATTAGATGGATTAATCGGTACGAGCAAGAACACATCGACGCAGGTAATACATCGCGCTACAGTAAGGAAATTTTTAAATCTTCCGAGAAATAGAGATGCATTTCAAAATTTTATTTTCAAACTCAATTATTATCCTTTTAAAAATGTTTCAGAAGGGCTCTTTGCGTTATTCTTTCTCTCTCTCTCTTCTTTAATCCGATTTATGAATATGTAGATACTGTTAACGCTACGTCCGAAAAGAGAGTGACTTAAAATAAATATATTTGTGCTGTGTTAGAGTTATTTATAATATTAATGTTTCTGAAGAATTTTACGGTAATTAGAACGTTCTACGAAATGTCCGTAGAATGCATTAAGATAGGAATAGTTGCACACACAGAGCATAACAAGAGAGCTGATGAAATCTGCAGTTAAAACCTCACTCGCAAAGCCGATTATCTAGTTACTTCGCGTTTCCTTTCGCGAGGTACGGCTCACGTCACGGCGAGATTAAGCGAAAGAATATCAAGATAAAATCAAACTTGTATCGCGGCGCAGAGAGCCTAAGCCGCGAATTAGGATTTGCATAACGAAATGCACGAGCTGCCCTTGCAGCAGGCGAACGTTAACTCTTTAGGGATCGCACGAACGTGAAATCGAGTTAATATGTTCAGGAAATCTCTCCGGCAAAACTAGACCATATCAAAGATGAAGCAAGCGTAAACAATATCCGATTGTGATGCTCTTAATATAATTAGCTTTCTCTCCACAATTCACGTTATGATACGACCTGTATAACTATTGTTTTAAATATAAATTCTATATCGACTGTTTTATTTGGGGAATCTCGGTCGTCGGTTTATAACACTTTTGTATAAAAATAATGAGAGCAATATCTCAGCAAGAGGGTGAGATTGTACGAGTGAAACTGTCCGAGAGCTTTTAAAAATGCTACTTATATTTGTAAGTTATATTCGATATTACGAATTGTTGTAAGAATAGACTGAAAACCTAGTTCAATCAATTGGAACACTTGATTAAATACAGTGCCCCCTTTTGGATATAGATTTTAGATTATATATCGCTTTTTCGCCGAGTCAAACGCAAGAATATTCAATTCTTATATCTGACGTAGAAGAGGGATATAATGAGAACTCTGGTAATAGTTATCCATGAATATATACATGCTCCCTTGATCCTGAAATCCAGTTTACGTCTATTGTACGATAGCTGAATCAGGCCGGAAAGAGTGTCCTAACGAATTTCCGGGTAGGCTGACGTAGTTCCGTTAGATGGAAGCGTGACACCAGCTCACCCCGGACGGAAATATCGAAAATCGAATGATGATATTGAATCATTCCGAGAACGGATCCACGATTATTGGCGCGTGCTGTGTCAGCGGAAAGGACATTAAATGGCATTTTCTGACCGTTTCCAGCTGGTTGCGCAGCTCGTATCGACAGAATGCTTCACAATATAAAATAATCGAAATTTTTTTTCGCGTGATTTTGTTCTCTTTATCGGTTCTTATAAGATTTCGCGAACCAATGACTTTCATATCGCAATCGATTCAACAGCTGAACCGATATAAACGGCATACTTTTCTTCATAAAAAAGGAATACGGTTTTTATTATTTTATGTAATTTAAAGCAGATATTTATTGCGACACGTAGATGTGTATCAGTATTTACGACGTAGATGTATAACAGTATTTTCATATCGTAAAATATCAAATTTCTAATTCTGGACAAGATTTGCATGCATTCATTCTATTCAATGTAAAAACTCTATTAGAATGTAAATTGCCAGCTTTAGCTTATGTAGTAAGAAATCACGTGGAACCGGATCGAAGCGGAGGCAAGAAATGGTCTTTATATGAAATGGGTTTCATATGAAACCCAATATGTTCTTTAAGAGTATAAATTACACAGATGTATCTTCGAAGACAGTCTAGAAAAGCCAAGAGGCACGTGCCAAGAGGTTTTGTCCGGTTTTGCGGTCTAGTGGGACTGGAGGACGCCTCGGCAATTTCGGGGGCATTCTGTACAGTTCACTTGGAGAGCAGATAAAATCGGCTTGATGGCGATGACGTGGTCGATCCTTAACTGCATGCTATTTCGAGATTTTCGCTAGTTTCGGCTAGAAAATATCCCGCGAAATCTTTGGGCCGGCGGCGAAACGAAACGCTAAAGTCACGCAGACCCTCGCGGCGCGACCTCGGAGATAATAAAGCGGAGATATTACATCCCGAATCACGAAGAGTCAAATCGATATTCCACGTTAATCGCCCAGTCGCTTTTGGCGTCTGCTGTAAATCTGACAGGCAGTGCTTAACCATAATTTACATAAATTAAGGGCAAGGATATATGCAATGCCCTCGATATAGAAAGTCGGTGTTACAACGTATTTGAAAGCGCTGGCGAATATCGAAAAATTATTTGTATAAAGGACATTTTTCTGGCTTAAAATATGGCAATTCAATTAGTCGCTAAAATCCGTTCAGCGATATAAATTTTAGATACTTTGTTGCCAGGCTCGACAGAAATTGATGGTTTCACGCTTTCTGTGGCATCAAATATTTAATCTGCGAGATCTAGTAATTGGAATCGCACTTTCCACTTCGTTTTTTAAAATATTGATTTAAGAATGCTTTATATATATATATAAAGTAGCATTTGATATGTCCGTTTATGAAATAATATACTGTAAAAGCAATTTAAGAAATACATGATTTAAGGAATATATGTGTAGGAAAGGTTCTCTCTTCCGGGATCCGTATTTACTTCATCGGCATTGTCTTCTCGAGCGCTCGAGTAATTATTTATTTTCAGAGGACGTGAGATGTTTATCTCTAAGTACCTGTTTTCTCGTCGCGAGTACGTGATCGATACGAGCGTTTGTGAGTGGCATCAGCCGACTGGACCACGTCACATTTCCAACGAAAGATAGATCATGGTCTGAACCCGGAAGAGGCAGAATTCCACAGAAGAGCGTAGAGAACATTTCCGCGCGCTGGTTCTCGTAATTTAGAATAATTAGTCTTGCGGTGATAACACTTTTGCATTTGTTGGTGAAAATAATAAAGTATTTCCTTTTCGTTTAAATTGATTTGATTGAACTCAACTGTCCTGCATATGTATAACACATTTGGCAAATATAATTTTTACGAATTTTTTAAGCTTAATATTTAGAAGGAATCAACGTTTGGCTTACAGGTGTCAAAGGTGATGGCACGTATCACGCGCCCTCGACAAAAAATGGCGAACACGACTGATTCACCCGCGACGGCCGGCGGCAGCCTCCTCTCGTCCTCGACGACGACGCCGTTTTCCACCTCGTCGACATCGGCGGCGACTTATTCGAGCGAGAGCTATACCTTCAATTATAGCGGTCTGCCAAATCTGGGCGGCTACTCGCTGGATGATTTCAACAACACAGAAATGTGGTTGGACTGGAACGGCACTGAGGTCAGCAACGTCACCGAGAGACTGAACGCGACGGTGTTGTTATCGGGTGGCTATTGCGATGAATGGGAAGCTGCTCAGCACAAGCTCTTTCAGGTAAAGATACGCCTTGAAGACGTTAGAATTTTTTAAAGTTTACGGGATTCTTTCTTTTACGTAATACGAACAATAGTTAATGCCCCTTCAATGTGTCTAAAAAATTTCACAAAAAAAATTTTACGTAATATTTGAAGTTCTGAACTCGAAGAAAAAAAAAAGCTCTTTTCCTAGAATATAAATTTATTGTTGATATGTATATTAATTTCAGGCAGCAAATTTATTTTTTGCGGCTGCGTTTCTGGTACCGCGCTCGTTCAAGGCTTCCGTCTTGGCTCTTCGCACGTTTCTCACGGCGGGTTTCATGCTGGCGGCTCTCTGGGCTGGGTTCACCATATGCGCTCTGGACGCCATGCTATGGTGCTTGGCCCTCGGTTTGCTAAACGGCATTCACTCGTTGATACTCGCCTGTCGATTTCTGCCCCCGGCTCTCAGCCCCGAACTAGCCGAACTCTATTTGAAGCTCTTCAAGCCGTACAAGGTCAGCAAGAAGCATTTCCAAGAGCTGGCGAAGGAGGCGAGGATACTCAAGCTGGATTCCGATCAGACGTACGCGACGGAAGGAGTCACGCCGGCGGATAGGAGGCTGTCTATTCTTTTGCGTGGGAAGTGGGTATCTTTCTTTTTAATTAAAGGTTAATTCTCTTCGGACAGAGGAGTTATTTCTTGTGAAAGAAGACTGATCCTAATTGAAATTAAAGGCTAATTGAAATTAGATTAATACAGACGCCTTTTATTTTATCTCTGCGACTTTCATAGAATCGCATTACTGTCGAGAAATATAATTAAAAATTGTTCACATTCTTTACTCAATTTCATATGCTGCTTTAATTCATTATCCGAAAAAGGAGCGTTCATTAAGTGTTCCTTTGTCAGACGTAGGGAGTGTAGCGTGCAGCGTCCAAGTTGAGCTCACCTCTTGATTCCAGATTGAGGGTAACTTGTGACGGGACACACTTGCACTACATCAGAGCCTACCAATTCGTCGATTCGCCCGAATGGGAGGCCACGCACGAAAGCGACGCCGACGTCTTCCAGGTGACGATACGAGCCGAGGAGCCCAGTACGTATATCTGTTGGACGAGAATGAAGTTACTCAGGGTGCTCCGGCACAGGCCGCTGCTCAAGGTCGTTCTCAACACCCTCATCGGTAAGGACATTACGTCCAAGTTGTACGCCCTTAACGAGCAACTCGCTGGTGTCGCGACCGCCAGTGAGAACGCCACGTCGAATCCTTACAGGGGGGTCACGAGAAGCCTCAGCGTTGACGCCGTTAATACAGAAACCGCTGGAAGGGTTCGATCGTCAACCTGGAAGGCGCATAAGCAATACAGCAATACGCGCAATGACAGTAAGTGTCGCAGCCTTCTTTCACTTTTCCTCGGTGAATCAAATATCGGGCTCTTTATTCTATACAATCTTTGTATTATTCTGGACCTTTGGATCTTGATAATTAATATCGCTTACATCGCGAAGATGCAAAGAGCGTGTTTGTTCGTAATATTTCCTTTCATGTGGTTTAATTCACCTTCGCCTTTGCCAAGATGTTCAATAATTCGGTTTACACAATCGACCATATGAGCGACATATTTGTGGAGAGCGAGTTGGGCGCTGGAAAGGGCAACCTTTAAAGGGTAACCCTACCAAGATAATCGGGATCTGTTTGTCCCCAGGGAATTCCTCGGCCCGGTATTCGCACCAGTACTGGGCACCGGTAGTGGCAAACCACTTCCCGCCAACCTCGCCGTTCATACAAAGCCAAAACCTCGGCTACTCGTTACTGCCGCAGGGTATCCAGTTCTCGCCGCCTCCGAGAGCACCCGCGCTGTCCTACCACCCTCCCGTGGCGCGACAACGAAGCGGGGGTGCTGGCGGCGATTACACCCTGCTACCTCAGACACCGAAGCTCGAGAGGAAACGATCGAGAAAAGGGACTCGAGAAGTAGGTTGATTTTATTCATTGACTTCGTTACGCTGACTTCATTACGGTGATACGATGGAGGATCGAGTATCACCCCGTGGCGCGGGAAATGCAGCGGCTATTTTTAGATCAAACAAAGCAAGGCACACGCGAATTTTGAAAGTAAACTAACAAAGAAGCGTGCCGCGATATCCTTCACTCAATTTCACATTTTTTTCTGAAGAGTCGATCGAATTTTGTTTACGTTCTCTAAATTTAATATCGAATGAATTATGATGAATTAAAATAAAATTTCCGTATGAGATTTTTTTTTATTTAAATAATTCTCTACATTACGTGCAGTAATCTGTTTCATATTGCTCGGGAGAGAGCGTACTCCTTATCGCCCCATCATTAGCACTTTCTTTCTTCAAACAATCAAACTGTGGTACTACGAGCAAGTTGAAGTTATTCTGATTGTCGAGCGAAGTACACTCAGACGACAATCTATACAGATACATCAAGATATTTGCACCCTTAAGCAAACGTGTTTGAATTGTCTAGTACACTTTAATGTACCATATTAGAGGAACGTAATTACAGTTTCTAACGCTGTAATTACACTATCTTACGTGTTTAACTATAGACATTACTCCATACATTTGCGCTCGCCGAGGCTTTCGCTGATTTAGAGATAGCAGACCGTGATCCACTTCAGCAACTTTAACAGCTTGATAAACGAATTGCTAATACACTTGCACGTGTACCAAGATACGACTTAATGTCCCTTAATGATAAAATAAGATAAAATATTTTCTGATATTCTTAAATAAAAATGTCTGTCCTTGCATCGTGATACTATCTATAATCATATTAAAGGAGATTTCAAATCGGTCTTTTCAACTTCTTTTCTAAATCGATGTTTTAAGTTTTAATTGATGTTTGACTGTAACTTTAATTATAAAATAAATGTTGCAGGTGACCTTCGAGACACCAGTATGACGCTCGCCCGACGGGGAAGGGCCTGCCAGCGTGCCTCTACTTTTACTGTCGCCGCAACGCTCCGCCTAGCCCCGTCGTGGTCTCGTCGTTATCCTAAGGCACGTCGCAAAACTCACCCTTTGAACTTCCGGTCGACGTGATACCGAATGAATGGCCTACTTCCTCGGCGGGAAGAGAGAACGCCACGGTACGTGGTACCGCTCGTGGATTATGCTTTCGGTACCATGAGAGTTCTTAGTACCACGGAATCGTTAAGGGGCGCGGGTGGACGAAGTCGCTGGGCGCAGTTTTGATTCGACGTGTCCGATTGATTTTCATATCCTGCAAGTGCCACGCCTTACAGAGACACGCACGCACGTGTGAAATCGAAACCGCGATGGCGGCCGTTGAAAAAAAGTATTCTCGTGTCTCCCTTGGGGGCACATTCGTCAACGTTTCAAGATGGACTGAAATTCGATCGAGTGTTGGAGAGGGACGTGAATTGTTCATGAGTTGACGTGAGAAAGATAAGAATAAAGAGGTAAGGTGAGGGAGAGAGAGGGAGAGAGAGAGAGAGAGAGAGAGAGAGAGAGAAATCGTAAACGAAAGATTAAATATAGATATATTGTATTAATGAGCATCGCCTCTGTGTACACTTTTACATCGACTGTGATTACAACGGATATAATTATTAAGTCTTTCAGAGAAACGCTGATTATATACACATACAGAAAAAAACATGTGCGTAAATAGCTGCCGCGGTAATCACACACGCATATCTCGCTTTTGCGTGAGTTAGGGTGTCCTTCGTGCATAGCGATTTTTGTTTTCGATTTTACATTTCAAAAATCCTTAAGTCTACAAATTTTTATACTGCTTTCTTATCCGCAATTCCGAGCGAATGCCTTTTATTCGTTTTGTACATACATACAAGCATTGATTTCGCAAATCGCTTAATCTACGCATTGTTTGTTGAATATTTACGCAATTATGTTTTGGGAATTGTTCGCGAGCGACGATAGAAATTGTAGTGACAGTAACGGTCGGTAGACATGAAAGGCGTATCGTCGAAATAATGTAGATGGTCTGTGTCAAAGTTATAACAGTCCTTTATTCGTGTCACGGCTAAGTTACATTGGGCGTCGAGCACGACTCGAAGTTCGCGGCGAGAATCTAAGTCCTTTTTAAGAAATAATTTATGCGCACACGACCTAACGCGCCGGAATTCGAGAGACAAGCGTTTTTCCGCTCCTCAATTCTCTCCGGCTCGACTCGTACTTTGTCAGGGCACTTCTCGAATTTTCCTGTTCGGAACAACAAATTAATTTATTGTTGCTTTTTGCTCGATTTTAACGACTCGTAACTAATTTTCGCCGTCGAATTCATATCGGCTGAGTGCTCGCCCTTACTCGCGCCCATTCCTACTGCAGCTTCCGCCGCATCCGCTGCACTCATCATTTAATGCCGTGAGCGGAGATGAAGCCTCGCGAAAAGTATTGCTGAATTTAAACGCGTCGGTCTCTATTCCAATAAGCGGTTTCTGTTATGTTTGTTTTCTCACGGTGTTTTGCCTTGTTTGTCTCCGGCCGCCTATTCTATTGCTTTCGCGAAGATCGGCAACGATTCCCCGAAACGTTGGGAATTCCCGAATACTTGCTACCTGTCGATTTATTTTAATTTCCGTGGGTATGCAGCGGTGCAACCGCTACAATATAAAAAGTAACATTTGAAAAAAACATAAAAATAACATTTGATTTATATATATCATTAATGAAGGACATCCGAACAACGTAAATAGGTCGGGATCGTTGTATAAAATTAGTGCATAAAATGCGCATTCACGATAAATGTGATATGTTGAGAAAACACGCAGCAATTTCTATCCAACACCGGCGTACGGAAAATTGCATTTGCACAATCCCTTAATCAAATGTAAAACGCGTTAAATAAATAAAAAAAAAACTAAAGGTGAAATTAAAAACAAGCCGAATAACCCGGGTGTAAAAAAAAAACAAATAAGTGCTTCGTTAAAAAATGGAAACCTGCAATAAGTGCTTCGAAAAATGTAGTTGATGGCGAGATGCAAATTATAAAAAGCAAAGTTTAATTATTCGCGCAGATTAAACGGAAAAAAGCTAACATGCGTCGTGCGTGACACGTAGAAGAAAAAAAATGTGTGTTTGTATGTTTCTATGTTTATATAATCATCACGTGTGAGAGTGAAGCCGTAGAAGATCAATAAAGACGCACAAACGATTAAACAAAAAACGTGAAAGGGATAAAATTAATTAAAACGGCTGTGTAGAGTCGAGTGTAAATGTAAACACAAAAGTGGCTGTAGAGTATTGTAACGTTACGAAAGATTGTATGAAGAGGCGCACGTCGGAAAGGATCGTCGTTGTTTGGAGTTATTTTTGTCGAATCAAACGTGACTGTTGTGATATTCTAACATTACATAGTTGTTTTCGTAAAAAAACTGGTTATATATTGTATATGTATAGAAAATATAGAAACTTTATTATATTTGTAAGGATGAAAATTTGAAAAAGACTGAGTTGCTGCTACACTGAGAAAGAAAATCATTTGTACGAACTAAATTTGTATAGTTGTTTCCCAATGGTTGATTCAACAATTTTTTAGTTGTACCAAAAAAAGTATAGTTTATTCATGTAATATTTTATATCATTGTAATAACGTTTAGTTGAACGTATCGGACTAAATGTTTTAGTTAGATAAAATATATTTTGCGTTCTTCAACAAATATTTTTTCTCAGTGTATAATTAGCTCCAAACGACATTTGTAATGTTCAAATTTTATTATAGATATATTAAAATGCTTTTGGAACTAATTTGTATTTAAAAAATTCTTGTTTACAAGACTGATCTATTTTCCGACGTAGACAAGAGCCTAAAGTACGAGAGAATCCGTTTGAGTGATCTTTGTCGACGTCGTGTCAAGAGAATAAACGAAATTGCGCAAGATAGACTGCAGCAGCGACACATCAACATTACGACGACATTGTATGTTATTATTATTTATGATTACAATATGTTCGTTGACTATTACGTTAGAAATAAAAACTACATTAAAAAACGTGCAGTGTAATTAAGCGCAAGGTTAAACTATCCTGCTTCCAATCTCCATTTAATTTTCTTCGCAATTTTGCCTATTATAAAATGACAAGGTAATTTCAGAATCCAGATAAAAATCATGTAATTACAAAAATTAATGTCTTATTAGAAGAAAACTTATATAACTTATGAAAAATACATAAATAATGAAACAGAGAGATAGTACAATTAAAAAAAAAAAATAAATTTCAAGTAAATAAAATATAATTTCCCAAATATTTCCGGAGTAACAAAGTATATTCATATCGCTTTATATTTATAAATTAATACAGTCTTAAACGCGATAGGTTAACATATATTTGCATAAAATATGTCAAACATATAACAACCAAACATAATAAATACTAAAGCAGAACAAAAATACCGAAACTGAACATTATGAATTCTTTATATAGATTTCTTTATACAGAAAATATTAGGATTTATTAAACTGTCAATTCATTATATGTAGGTATATTTTATAATGCAAGAACTGACAAATGATTGTTAACTCTTATTTGAGTTTCTTATTCAGCTGGTATACTTTCAGTTCATCGGAATCATCAATATAATCATTATCATCAATATTATCGTCAATATTTTGCGGAGAATCTACAGCATCCGTTCGTCGATAGGAATAATATTTATTTTTTTCGTTTTTATTAGGGAGTTGTATAACTATAATGTAAGGTTTCGTATCGTGATCAGACGTATCCTCATAATATGGTGCATATCTGCACATATAAATTATTAAAAAATTTATATATATATACATTAAATATACATAAGCAATATAGTATAAAAGATTAAAATATAAAATAACGAAAAAAACAAATTTTCAAGATTTAACAAAGAAAATTTTTAACGGATTTCAATTTTACCTGTCGTACTCTGGTTCTGGTTCGTAATGACGATATTTGTGTATTGGTCTTTTTTTGGGATGATAATGTTTCCGGTGTTTCGGAAGCGAATGCCATCGTAGACGTCGCCATGGATGAGGATTGTAATATGACTTAATTTTGTAAGATTCATTAAATTCCACTAATTCCAGCATTAATCCGAGAAGCACAATAATCGTTGATAACTAAAAATTATTATCGACACATCACGATTAAATTAATATCAATTTTTACAATGGAAAACGTTCATGCTTTTAATATTAATTAACTCACCTGCATTTCCGTATATATCGTAGAATATAATTTTTTAAATTAATATAACTATATTTCCAATGCATTCAATTTACTTTAATTAAATTATTGATTAAATACGTATGTAATTAGAATGGCATTGTTCTAAATGCACATTTCTCATTTTAATCTGATCATTCTTTTCCATATATTGATAAGAAAACATTTATCACTCTCTACTGTAAATTTGTCACTTTATTTAAAATAATTACTTTAACTTTTACTTCAATTATTTCAATAACTTTGCAATCAACAATTCCATATCACACATTTAAAAAGTATAAAACGTAATATTGTTAAGTATTAAAATTCTTTAATTTTAGATTGTATATCACTCTGAAACAGGACACTATTATTTCGCTAAATAAGTTATCTGATGAAGAGGAATGCTCGCGTAGCCAGATGAAACCTTCATGGACCGAAATGAAACTATGAACTTGAAGTCTTCGAGCAGGAAACTTTCTTTTATAATCTTCCCTTCCATTTCTCTTGAGCCGCCTAAAGCAACATGTGTACATATAATGGCTCATAAACGTCATCGCAACGCTACGACTGAAATTATTACAATTTTGTTCGTCAATAAAGCAAGTTTCTCTAAGGAAAATATACATGCAAAATGGGCTTATTAATTTTACAAGTAAACAGATATACGAAATAGGAAGTTATTGAAGTTGGCAAAAAGGTTGCATACATTTAACAACACAATAGAAAGATTAATGATATTGTCGATATTCCATAATTCAAGAATAAAAGAGTGTATTCAGGTAAAGAATCACATGCAAATTTTATGCATGATTCACGTTATACAAAATAGATACTTTCTCTGTGACCTAAATTTGTGAAATATTAATGCATTTTTTATAGTCTTGTAAACACGCATATTCATGTATCAAATGATCAAATTATGTAACAATATTAGATAACAGCAACTTTTTTAATAATAATTATGAATATCATATTAAATTTCTTGATATATATTAAAGTTATTGTATACATATGCATAATACAAAAATTAATTTTATAAAACGATCTCGTAAATTTGTTCTTTTATCAATATAAATTAATGTTAAAATGTGATTTATTTATAAATACTATTAATTTTAGTAAAATAAACGGTGAATCTTAAAAATACGTAGAAGAGATGTTCGTGCTAAAAAATTACTATAGCTGATGAGCCGTAGATCCAGCGTAGTGAAAAGTGAACGGAGGCATCCATAAAGGTACTTTCGAGATACTTTCAACAAGGAACGCGTGGTAATGCGTGCATGCGTTTACTTTCGAAGATTTCTTTAGGCTGTGGAAGTGCTCATTGCTTTGAATGATGTTGCGGTTGTGTTGTCTATTTCATCAATCTAGTTATAGTCGAGAATGTTGAGATCCTGCTCTTGAGAACTTTCTCTTTGTAATTACAGAGGAAGGTGCTTTGATCATGATAAATTATTTCGTGATAATTATTTTGTAAGTAAATTAAAAGACATTTTAATATATTTTACAGATTTTTATTCAACTCCTGGAAGATTTCGGGTTGTAACCATAACATTACGAAGTGTATTGTTACAATTACATTTATAATTTATATTTGTATTAACGCAGGTTCGCGCGTGAACAATAGAAGTACAATGAATACATTTTATTGCGTATTATTGTTTTTCACCACTTTACATTGAAGAATAATAATTACGGAATCATTACAGTTTATTATAAATTGTAACAAGATTGCCTATTGAAGTAACAGTTATTCATAATTAATCGCTTAAATAAAGTACATACATCATTTCAAGAAGACATTTTATATCGTATAAAAAGCGCATTGTGTATAAACGTGTAAATAAGTGTACAATTAAGTAAGTTAAAGCTAGCAAATGCCTTTTAAATACACATAGTTTGCCTCTTTTTGTATATTTTCTCTATAACTTCATAATTAGATATAGAGTACTTTGCGCGCTTCGAAGAATATATGAACATTAAACATGTATTTGCACATGTACTTTTAATCTTCTTAGCACTTATGGTAGTGTAAATGTTACCGTGTTTAAAAATTCGCAGCTTAAATAATTAAGAAAGATTTCCAAAATGTGTAAAAATGCATAAAAAATGGCTTTATATAATTTCAATAATTGTATATAGTAAATATTAAAAAATTTCTGGTTTATAAATTTAATTAGTAATTTTAATTACAAATTAGGGAAACAATTAAAAAATATGAGATACAAAAATAATAAGAAAATCTCAGAAATAAGAAATGTTAGAAAAGATGACTCATAATTTTCTATAATCTATCTGTAACCATCTAATAATACAATCGCTACGATGATTAACAATCGATCACTACCAATAATACTGACTACCGTACGTTTTATGACAGCACTTGGATACTTTCTATAAGCGGTAATTGCGTTGTCACTTTGTGTACGCCGATCGAACCTTTTAGCAGATTAAATTAGATCTATAAATAAATAATTACACGGTAAACTCAAAATCTACCGTCGTTATCACATGCACATTTTCTATTTGTCGTGTCTACTTCGAGAAAGTATCTTGGTTATAATAAAATACCTCAGTACCTTTCTTCATTACCGTCCCAATTTAGCCTACTTATCAGACACTATGAATCAACTAAACCATAAATGGATTACATCCAGTCTAATTGAATATTGATTAGACAACGTCCCGATCTAGCGAATTATACAGTGTTCTAATATCGCGCTAGAATTAATTGCACCACGATTGTACACTACACGTTCGTCTCTTGGGGCTCCGTACAGTCAGTGGGCTTGATCTCCAGCCACCAATCGTTGGGATAATGATATTTCTGTAACTCTATGCCTTCTCGTGGCACCGGCATCAGTCGACCGCCGAATTGCTTCGCCGGCAGGGGAGGTATCACTAATTGCGGTGGAAAGCACTGCAGACTCGGCGAGAATTCGCAATCCGGAGGCAGGACTCTTCTGGTCCAGCCGACTCTCCTCACCATCTGCGTCTGCAAGTGTGTCAATCATGATTGAACCTTCCCGAGATGTCAACAACGTTTCTTCTTCTTTTACGAATTATCTTTAACTTTCCATCTTTAGTCAGAAATTCTTTAGAGATGATATGGCTTGGCTCTTAGCGAGATCAAACACGTACGTTTCATACATCCAAGAAATTTAAGATGGATACGTAATTTACAATTAATGGCCCTGCCTATAAATTCGACAATTCAGAGTGTAATGCCAATAAATATGGAGTATAATAAAACGTCTACGATGTAGACGTTTATAGACAAATCGACGCTGCCAACGGAGTCATTTCCGCTTGTCCTACATGCAGGATGCGCTGTAAAGCGCATAGAAATCGTATATTCCAGTTTCGTTCAATGTTCCATAAAAGAGTGAAGGCAACAGAACACAAAGCGTCGAATTTGCATTAGCGTGCTAGATGCATAAAACGCAACCTTACTGAATACAGATATTTCTCTTGTCGTAAAAGCCAGGAAGAGCCGAAGTTATAACTAGTAATTACAAGGACAATAAAACCGACATAAATGCGAAGCGCTTCAAGCATTTCAAACATTTCGAATATTAACGAAACGAGCGGTGACTCTTCTGATTTTACGTTTGACACGAAAATTCTGTGTTCCTCAAGAATTGTCATTTACTTCAACCTCGCAGAGACAATTTTTTAAAAAATTCTCGTTAATATAAATTTTAAACGAAAATACATAAAATTTTGTTTGCGAAACTTCTTACCACTGCGTCTTCTTCGAAAACGACCACTTCCACCTTGGGTGCGTCCTCGCCGACCTCGTGCTCCTGTATCCTGTAAATCCCCGCCGCGTGAAGATAGGTTGCACTCAAGCCGACTTCTCGGAAGGCTTTCGTGATTAAGACATCGTCGCGGAGCGTGTCGACCAAACATAGCTCCACTTTACGAGCCCAAGGAAGTGCGCGGCCTATTCGAACTTGACCCCAAAGGCCGCCCAGGCAGAGAAAGTGAACGATGCCCAATTTGGTGAGAACCAAGTGAGCCCTGGTGAAATTACAAGAATTATGTACCTATATTTTGATAGCGAATATTTTAATCTTAATAATTAATAAAATTTAATTGAATAATTGCATTTTATGCTTTTAAACGGGATACCTTCTAATGTAAATTTAATTATTTTGATTTGAAACTAATTGAGAGAGCAATTAAACATATTATTAATTACATATATTTTCTTGATTTAAAATCTGAGACTTATGATTGAGAAGATGAACATAAACTATCGGAACCTCTAATATATTGTAGATTTAATTTTTTTTAATTTACTTAAATTTATTTAAATATTGAATAGTGACCTGTATGCCAGATCGTGTAATTTCTCGGTAAATTCTTCGGGCACGCTACACGGTTGCTGCGGAATCTCTTGCCGACTGAGGCTATACCAGAACAGCACGACCATCAAGAAGAATGCCGCCAGAGCTCGCATAGGAGTGATGCGAAAGCGTCTCCGTGGGCAGAGACTCATGCTGATATCCTGGAAATTAGAGAATGAAAAGTCAATTGAAAACCTTACTAAACATCATACAAGTCAGCCTTTATATAACTACATTGAATTCTTTCATTTTAAACTTTGAGACATTTTACTTCTCAAAATAAGAAAGTTTCATTCATTAGTTCTTTTAGGTAGACCAGCGAGTCTTTAAATTCTCCCTTTATTCCAAAAATTTTTAAGCTTCTAAAAAAGATCATTGTATTCCAAATTCACTTATTTATATCTCTGATATCTTTAAATCTTTATTTTACCTTAAACTTTAATATCTTTTATGTTCAAAATTTATTAGTACGTTTATTTATCAGTTGTTCAATTTTTTTGACCATTTTGAATTTTAAGCTTTTTGATCTTTGTCCAAATCCTTATAAATTTTGCTTCAATATTATGTAATATATAATTTCTATTCTTAAATTTGTGTATAATAACAAAACTACAAAAATGGAATTTACATATGCTTCACCGTTTAACTGCAGTTATTTAAATATTAACCAACTTATTTACCGTATTCGACGTAAATTCTAAATAACTTCTCAAGAAAGACTCACGTCCCCTGAGAAGTATGCATGACATTAACAACACTCGTCTCTTGGACGACACTCATCATCTCGTGCAACCCTGAACACAAGGAATGAACTGTAAAAACTAAGGACACTCGAGTTACGTACTAGCGATGTACGACGTAGTCATGACCCACGTGTGATCAGACGTTCTTGAATTTTTCCCTTTTTCTGCCTTTTTCTCACCCGACGAAAACCACTTTCTCGTGAAGACTTCGACACTCAACCCTTATCGTGTTCGACATGGCAACGTTGCGTAATATTGATTATTCTGTTCTACCGACGGTTTGCTCGAGGATGGCCTTGTCAAAATAAATATAGAATAAGATATGTAAGAAATAGATTATTTTATTAATTAATAATTTTTTAATTCTATTTCTAACTATGTAAAATCTATTTTATATGTTAATAAGTTTTTAATTCTTAAGATTGAAAAGCAACTATTTATGAAAATCCGGCGGTATTGATTTTTTCCAATCTTATCAATTGTTGTCTCGTAAACTTTTTTTTTTGAAGAAAAGATTATTGATTCCATAGACTAACAAAAAAATAACAAGAAATAGAAAAATTTTAATTTTATTTGACGTCTATTATAAATTTGTGTAAATAATAAAAATTAATTATTAATTTTAGAAAAGAGAAATTTAATATTTCTTGATGTTTCAAAAAATAAAATTTAATTTACGTCATTTACAGATCTCTATATTATTGACAGATTTCTCATAGATGATGATAAGCGTTTATAATGTACTACACTGATAAGATGTTAGCAATTCTAAAAATAATCTATTTTTAATAATTTATTTGATCAAATTTAATTTTTTATTATAACAAAAAGCTTATAAGAATTCATTTCTATATGAGAAAATTTAAATAATTTTACATTGTTGGCAATAATTCTGTCATATCGATTTGTGGTAAGTAAATTTTAATTCTAGATGTAATCGATTGTCAGTAGTAATCGAATTTTTGGATACTATTGAAGAATATTTAAAAAATACGGGGAACTTTTCTAAAAGGGAACATTGAATATAAAAACAGAATTAAAAATTGGAATATTTTTTTATATATTTTAATCACTTATTTTATTTTATTTAATTTTAAAGTTTGATAATGACAATCTTTTTATTAGTTCTATATTACATAAATTCTGCTTTGTTTTAGAAGTATTATATCTATTAATAAATTTAACTGTTCGATGAAGTTATTATTAATTTTAAATTTGTAATTGACGGAATTTTCGAATCTTTATCCTCGATGTTTAATCTTACGATTGATGTAATCAATACGAGAAATGTTATAAAAATTTTTTATATAAGGAACCTTTTCCTACTATTTCATTTGTTTGATATACATATATCAATATTTCATTTGTTTTGATATAGTCTATCAATTTTTAATTAAACTTCTACACAGAATTTGTATTAACTTTTTCAATATTACCGTAACATTTCTTATTATAATAATATTATAAGGAAAAACTCATACGAAGAAGAGAATTATGTAAACTTAAACAGATCCTAAATTATTTCTTTCCTCATGCTATTTTCTAACATTATTATCGTAATAACGGGAAAGATTATCCTGAGGTATGAGAAGTATCTCTCTTCAGCTCAATTCGGAACCAAAAGGGTCGCGTAGATTATGAAAATGGCGGGAGACAAACGAGAGCGACGGAAGCGAGACGTGAAATTAACGAGCAAAAATAAACGGTTCCTCGATAATCTCGGTCGCTCGCAGAATTCCCGGCGTACGCGCTTCTCCGTTTCTCGCTCTATTTACTTTTTCTCAGAGCTGAATGAGTTATCGCGTTGGAGCCCCCCGAGTTATCCTAATGAGCAGAAACGCCAATAAGCCAGTGCGTCTCGACGGGGATGGTGTGTCGTTACGTCTTATTTTTAAACGGGATGCCTGTTGACGAATTTGCGGACGCGCCGTCCGTTCACGCCGTAAATGAAACATCGGGGAGTACCTTCGTCAGCCCTTCTAAAGATGTTTAAATATAATAGAGCGTCGACATTCTTACTCGACATCAACAATTAGATGCTTTTCTTTTAGAATATCAATACATTGTAGAAACAGATTTTGACGCAATAAAGTGATCTCTATCTCATATAGAAGATAAAATCTTTCTCTCTCTATTATTTATTTTTATATAGAAAATTATGTAAAAGAATAAAGAAATGTAAATTTTCTTAGAGTGTGCCCTAATTTTGCATATTCCTGAGAAATGTGTTTTATTTAAAAATGAAAATTGAAAAGAAATGTAAATCATTATGATTTAATATAATTATGATACTACAGGTTTTATATTTATAGATTTCTTTATTTCGTGGATAAATCTCTGAATATTCAAAAATATTATCGCGATATCGCGAGTAATCATGTCGAGGCGGGCATTAATCTCTCGCCAGCGCGGGGTCGGCAGGTCGCGAGCCCTCTCCGGGATAAAGGAGCTCGGGCGAGGCACCAGAAAGAGAGAAGGAAAACGAGGACGACGAAGAAGAGGAGGACGCGGCAAGAAAAATTGCGCTCGATGTCGTGGAAACGGGCGAAGCCGTAAAACAAACGGTCGGACGTCGCGCCTCTTTCTCCGCGTCTAATTCTGTCTTGTCGCCCCTTCGCCGGTTCTTCGTCGTGTATTTTCGTAGCGCGTGTCATCTAAGTGCCTTATCTATACGCTTTTCGGACACTGAATTCTGAGGCTTGTTCTCGAGTCACGTGTTTCGCACCTGAACTTTCATATTTATTTACCATTTTTAACTCACGAGATACATTCTAAGATAATAATGAAGCTATACTAGATATAAAGATAATTTTCAGACTAATTTTAAAAATTTATTAAATTGAAATTCTTAAAGTATAAAATAAAATTAAATAAAACTAAGATAGTTTAACCAACATTTCTCTTGGCTAAACACTTTTAATTAAATAAAATGTAATGATAACATTTATTTAATAAAATTTTATTATGCTAAGCTTTTTTATTTATTTCTTATTCAAAACAATGATTTCCTCATATTAATTCTAATTATCGATCATTTCATGTATTGATAAGAATCTGGTCTGACCCAAAAGCTAAACAGTTTATCTATTTCAGATTTTTACCCTAGAACATCGCGTACATAATCACAGAGAATTTGATATTTCCTTAAATATTATGAATAAAATATAAGCATCCTAGATCCACGGATCCCAGACTTTCGATCGTGCTCGGAGCCGAAAAGTCGACGTGATGATCCCAGCATTCCATGGTGCTCACTCGCTATCGCGAAAACACCGTCCGCCTTTGAGGCCCTTCTCGCCGACGATCGCCATTGAGGGTTTTTACCCTCGTGGAATCCACCAAACGCTTTTACGTACGCGCTGGTCACATTGAAATGCAACTCGCGTTCTTCGATCTGGTCCATCAGCTCTTCGTCTCCTATATCCCTCCTCCCCGCCCACTCCTCATCGGTAGATTGCCCTTCGATAAACCACTAATCTGCTCCCGATCATACCCTCTCCACCTTTTCTACTTGCAATCAATCTTTGTTGGTTTTTCTCGTTTTGTTGACGGACGTAAGCGGAAACGTTTACCGCGTACTAACATGATAATAATCCTTCTCTATGTTGAAATAAATAAAAATCGGAAGAAAAATGAATGGAATATTAAATTAAGAATATTGCGGAATGAGGAATCACAGAATAAGATCATATAATTTACGAACCTAAACAATGCTGGCTTCAAATTAAAAAATTTCTCTTAAGTTAGAATTAAGTATGAATCTATGATAATTAAATCGTACGTAGAGACTACACGGACATAATTTCAGACGCATCTACGATAGCGCGAACGGTCGGAAACAGTGTTGTGAAAATATCGCGCGTGTTTCTCGGACGGGAGTAGAGAAGCGATAACGACTGGCATCGCGAACCACGCCATCGGAGCCACTGTTGACAACGTAAAGGCGAACCATGTGGTCAATGCACGTTAAACGTCTGCCGCGTAAACGTTTAACGTTCCGCCGAAATATATGGACATTCCGCGGTTATTTCGAATACGTTCCGCCGGTCGTTTTTACGTCGGCGTAAATCACGCCCGCGTTCGACTTCGCGCGCTCGCAAGCTCTTTCTCTTCTCTTGAGATCTTTCGAACTTGGACTACGATCCTAACAATATCTTAGAATCACCGATCGCTTTTGGTTACTTCATTAGCGGAAAAAAATTTACCAATTTGATTTTAAAGAGGTTCTCAGTATTGTCCTTGATTTTAATTGAAATAAATTTTTAAAAGATAATGGATCAAATGTCTTAATTGATGTCGGAATAAATTTCTTTTCGAAGATATTTAATTTAAATTTGACGATTATATGCAAAGATATTATGTTACAATCGTCGAATACCGAAGATAGAAGCTTCGACGCTTCTTGTGCGGTGAGTCGAGCTAAAATGGCGTAGAACTAAAAAGTTAATTTATGGTGAATGCATTCTATGCGACGTGTTGCAAAAGGAAACCGACTGCACTGTCCACGTGTCATTCGTCGTGCGGAAACCGCTGGAAACGATATTTACTCGACTTCTTCGACGGCTGGTGATCACCTGCTCGATCAGAGCAGGGCGTTGCATGTTTGCTGACTGCAAGACTGGTACTGTCAGCAAGTCGGTAAGCCGCCGAAACGGCGAGTGACGGTAATCTATGCGTACGAATGGCCACGTCGTCATGAGACACCTGCGACATTCAGCCTGTGACGAGTACAAAGCGCGGAATATTAAAAAAAAAAAAACTGATTATGCGCAAGTGCACCATGATACATTTGATTGCAATCACAGTTTTTTTTATTTTTTGTGCGTCAAACTTCAATTGCAATAACAATAGCACAGAAATGAAGAATGATATAAAATGTATGATTTCTTCTTCAGCGATTCTGATATTTACATTACAATTCGCTGACATTGACGCATCGTCGGTTAACGCGGAACAAAAAGATGTAATTAATTGCGACCCATCGTGCCGCGTGAAGATGTAAACGCGATGTCATGTATTGCATTAATTATTTCAATTTTGTCTTTCGTAAGCAACCAAGTATGAAAATTGCATTTACATTTAGCCAATGCAGAAAATGATAAAGTCAAAATAAAAACAGAAAATGATTTTTCTTTACTATTATTTTTAGAAGCTGTAAAACATGAATATTATTTATCTACAGTACAAGGGAAACTTTTCTACCTATTCTTAAAAGTAAACATTGAAATTTGACAAGTGTAAATCTATAAAATATTTTTTATCTAGAACATTTTTAGAAAGCTGTTTATTACTTTATAGAATAAAGATTCTTCTATCGGCTTTTTTACGATAAATAATTTAAGATTTTTAACTTTAAAAGAAAAGAAATATATTTTCAGAGATATTTACCTGAAGATTCATCTCATTACTGTGAGAGAAATGGAAGGAGAGGCACAGGGAGAGGGTGGGACGGAAACGTTCTCAGAAGGGGATGAAAATTTTTATTTGGCGTTTACGAACCGATTCAGGGCTGCGGAAGGACCCTGCCCCAAGGAAGGACGCTTTAATATCCGCTTATGACGGCTATGTTTCACAGTCTGAGACACCCACTCGGCCCCATTCCGCCCCATCAACCCCCATAGTGCGTTTAATTTACGTGTTTTCGCGAGTTATTCGCCCTCCCATCCCTACACGGTCCTCGTCGAAGAGGGTCGGTCGCCATGACGACGCCGGGCGTCCCGGCGCCCAATCGTAGGGCGCCTACGCCGCGTCGACGTCGGCCCTACGAGGACGAGAAGGACGATAATAATTGATGGGGAAGGAAGGGTGCCGCCAGATGTGCGGGGGTGGTCGGCGGTTTCGAGGGATGTAGCGGGGGATTAAATCGACAATCGAAAAGCGCCGTGCTTCATCCGCCGCCGCCGCTGTCGCTGCTTGGAAGTTCATTGCGGGATAAAAATAAGAGGAAGGATTGCGCCCCCTGAATACCCCTCGTTTTCAACGATACAAAGTCGCGAAATTGGGCACACAGGAATGCAGGCGCGTGAGAAGGTCGAGGCATTCAAGTAATCCAAGTTGCGAAAATTTGGGAAAATTCAAATGTTTAAGAAACCGCAAATCTAAAAAGAAATATATTTTCAGAGATATTTACCTGAAGATTCATCTCATTACTGTGAAATATAAGAATTTAAAGAGTGATTTCTCTATAAAAGTTCAGGAATCGAAATATATACTTATGCAGGCACGCAGTGCTTCTTTTCGGTAGCCCCAAACTTAAGATGTTTGCGCATACTCTACATATTTTATTAGAACGGGCAAGAGTGTCGATGTTCGGATTCTTCAATCTTTCATCTTCGACGACAGCGTCGATTTTCGAATATGCGGATCTAAGAGTCCACGGGGAGTCCGAGAATTCACGGCCGTCAGAATTCAGCTTGGAAAGAGACTCGCGGCTCGTGCGGTACCCTCGCTATGCGACGCTCAAATTCCGGTGACTTGTGGTGTCACTCGTTGAATTCCGCCGAGCCTAAAGACGATTTCCTGTCCGCCGTGCCGGGGACGAAGAGTATTTCAGATACGTACGTACCAGGCGACGTACAACACAACCGCCTCCCAGGCCATCATGCGGTTCCGGCATTCGCGAGAGAGATGAGCGTTCGAACGAGGTACGTCTCCTTCGCCTCGCTTCTTGGTGGTTAATCCCGTAAGGTTCATTTCACATCGCAGGCATGGCTCCATTTCATATGCCGGTCCATATTCCAGTTACGGTCACCATGAAGTAATCCGTCTTGCGATAACAATAGCACAGAAATAAAGAATGATATAAAATTTATGATTTCTTCTTCAGCGATTCTGATATTTACATTACAATTCGCTGACATTGACGCATCGTCGATTAACGCGGAACAAAAAGATGTAATTAATTGTGACCCGTCGTGCCGCGTGAAGATGTAAACGCGATCATGTATTGAGATCGTGGTCCGGCACGGAGACAGCACGGTACAAGCGAAGATTTTATCTCGGGCAGCTGATCACGACGCCCCGAGGAAAGAGCCTCCGAGGCTCCCCTCTTTCCTCCTTTTTTTTTCTCTCCGAATCCCCGAGGTGCTACCGCGGATTTGCATAAGATCAGTTACCGATTAAGGCCGATAGGATCGCCGTCGACTTTCGACTCGAATCGGGATCGCTTGCTTCCTGGATCTCTTTTTTTCTCAATCACTTAACTTGCGAAAAAGTATGCTGCGAATTCGCCGATAGTTTGCAAAGTTCTTTTTCTCTTCTTAATTTGTCCGTTGCCCAGTATTCTATTAGCCTCGTAAAAAATTCGTTAAATTTTTATAGAGGAGAGAAAGTGCGTAAACTTCGTGGATTATTTATCACAAGTAAGAGGAAAGGTAAACAGGAATTTTATTCTCAAGCTCAAATTGATATTGATAGTTTAATTCTTTGCGTGAGCCTGCGTGGCTAGTTATCGACTATCAAAGGGCGCAAATCAACGTCAACGCGAATTCAGTACACCGAAATTTCGCAAAGGGACGAACATACGGCGATCGTGACATTGTATGCATATTAGACAGCTGGGCAATGTACTGAAACTTGCACTTGTATCCAAATGATTTATACACACTTTCGATGCATTTGTTAGACGAATTCCTGGCGCTTATCGACTTCCTCGGTATATTAATAAATATCATATATATTAAATTATGTATACATTTCTTCTTGAGTGTATCTGTTTTATTTTATTCTAACGTGTTTGAAAAAACAGTATATAAATATTCATTTTATAAAGTAATTTTATATACCACATTATCATGTAAATCAAATATATTTATATCTTGATTAGTTCATAGATCAGGCGTATAAGACTTAAATTTGTACGTAAATCCTTTTCGCATGACTGTAAAGAGCGCATAGCGCGAATGAAGTCTCTCATGAAGGGATCCGGAAGTTGCTCAAAGACCGCCGACGACGATCTCGGCTACCGGTTTCCCGTGAGATCCCAAAATAAGGTGCGAGAGAGATAGAGAAGAAGGAGAAAGGACGAGCCGGCGAGCGGAACCAAGGAAATGCGTGAGTTGATAGAGAGAAAGGAAGAGAGAGAGAGAGAAAAGAAAAAAATCGATGATATCGATGAGAAGGAGGATGCCTTGTAGTCGCGTATTCGGGACATCGTACGTCAGAGAGGCCCGAGCCCGTGGGAACACGAGATGCCTATGTGCTCGACGACGGGGCCCTATCCGGAGCCCCCTCTGGGCCCGTGCTGCAGGTAGATAACGAGAAGCTGCCTAGACAAGTCGCGCGGGCAACGAAAAGAACACGGAGACAAAACGAATGTACGAGCACACACGGAGACGTGTGAGGAAAGAGAAGGCAGAGGCGGGTGGAGGAGGGAGCATCGAGCCTTCTCTTAGGTGACACCGCCGAAAAATGCCCATCGGCATTCCTAGAAATTTTTTCGGGCCTTTGTCGAGCGCACGACTGTACGACATCCGCTTCATCGATCGGATCGAGGTTCGATCTTGGATCATAACTCAATACAGACTGTATCGTATCGAACTGTACACTTGATCTGGGAGCCACTTTTTTTGCCATCGGCATTTAAACAAAAATATTATTATTAATTTTACATCGAGCATTACGCGCTCAATAATGCAGTTGATTTCGCGTGATTTTTCGCAAATCAACGTGCACCTGCCTCCTCGCGGGAGCGTTTTAATGGACGACGAACCCCAACGCAACACGCTGAATGTGCCAAATGAAACGTGACCGGAAAACGAATAGGGATCTTGATGCTTGCCCATAGTAGGACTCTTAAATGAAATCCACGTGCACTCTGCACCCGCGTAACTGTATTGTTATGCCAATGCGCTTTGGACAATCGAGAGAAGATAAATTATGCCCTTGCTTTAAATTTTTTTTTTTGAGATTAATAAAAGCATCCAATGACATTTATTCTCGATTTTCCATTCTCTTCTGTAATGTATTAATAATACAGAATTGATATTTGAATTAATTCATTCGCTTTAGAAATTAGATATTATTGTAATTAAATGTAAAATTTTGTAGTGCTGAAATTTGAATCTGATATTTAGTTACAAGAATATACATACAAAAAATGAAATTCGATTAAATTTCTAACAAACTAAATGAAGATATTAAAGCCCTAAGAATTTACATATGAAAGAAATTATAAAATATACTACTTTGTTTATTAAATAAAAAAAACAACTTTCTCGTATCTGTCATTAGAACGATGGAAAGCGAAATTGAAACGACTATTCCATGCGAATCTCGTTGATGTTGGATTCGTTCGACGCTCACCTCGTTGCGTTTTTGCTCTGCATAAATGATGAGCCCGAGTATTTTAATGAAGACATTCCGCAGCTGCTTGCCGGCTCCTTGGCGCACGACAACGGGAGAAAGAGGAAGAACAATCTCCTTGACTTAGATTTTATTCTTCATCGCTTCAACGCCGTATCTCAATGACGCAATGAACAATAGGATTATGAGAGCTGTTTCTCGCGATTAAGTTCGATGTTTTCATAATTTAGAAAAAAATAAATTATTATTGAAATAAAATAATATCGATGGATCATGAAATAAACTAAATTAAATATTATTTAACGGCTTTTTATTAAATAATTTGCTATATAGATTGTATTAATAGAAAGTATTTCATTTTATGTCTAATTTATTAATTAGTTTATATTTGGATATTTTTTTGAGATGTTATTTTCACAACATCCGCAAGATAACTCTATCGTAGTGTGCAATAAGCTTAATGGGTATACCAGTGGTTTCCGGACTTCCGTCTTTGGAAAAGATGTCCCGTCGTAGTTGACCGGTTCCATCATTCCTGCGAAGGTTTCGAGGATCGCGACGCCGTGGAATGCTCGAATCATGCTCCCTAATTCCTCAATGATCCAGACCGACTATACGAAGATCTACTGCGATCGTCTCCGATCTATCCTGAAGAGGTCTCCCGCGGGGCAGGTAGCCCCTTGCGCGAGAGAGAGAGGAAGAGAAGCGGAGAGACTTCTGTCAGCATGACCACGATTATATCTATGCGTTTATCTACGCCTATGTCAGCCACGAGAGATAGCCTGTTCTATGTACGAGAGAACATGCGGCTCGTTTATGTAATAGGGGATTCCTACCGTGGACAGCGCGTTGGTGGCAGAAGGATGAGAGGGGAAAGCTAAGGACGAGGATCCTACATTTCCCCGATCATAAATCTACCTCGTGGGAGAAGACACTGATATCACGTGGGGTCCAGGGCGAAGACGAAGGTATATTGCGGTTGATGATAATTTTGGGTAAACCAGGAATTTCGATAAATAGAAAGGACAAGCTTCCGAAACTTTTATTTCTTCATTTTTCTCCTCGCCACGTGTGAATTCTTATTTATATTCGATACATGTGTATCTAGCAGAAATTTATTAACAGAATTTGTTAGGAAAATTCGAATAACGTGAAGAGCTATTGAAAGAAACGGGAAATGAATTATAGATAAAATTGTTTTGATAATTGATTATATTACAATAATTAATTGCAAAAAATGTAGAATTAAAAATATGCATATTTAATTCCTTTTACTATCAAGATTTATGATTTGTACAGCTCAGGAAATTTGAACATTAACACGTGTCGAGACTGACAAATAGTCGAAAAACTCAAAAAGTAAAATTAATATTCATATTCACGATCGAGCCATTTATTGCGCTGGTGCAATATCAACTCGACCCTCCCCCGTATCATCCCAGTAGGTTACGACAAAAGGGGAGCTCGTGTATTCGGTATTTAATTACTGCGAACTGAAGGGTGATTCGCGCAAGTGTTTCATTATTTATTGTTGCAAATATCTAATGCCTTCAATATTTCTATCACACAAAATTTTAATATAAATTATTTCTACATTATATATTATATATAGTATTATCTTTCACATAGAAATTCTTTAACAAATATATATACATGTACAATATATTCAAATTTTTACAAGTAAAAAGATCGATGGAGAAAGTCATTATTTTATCTTTCTCGTTTCAATGTTCTGATTTCTAACGTTAATTGCGCTAATAAATTTCCAAATGCGATTTTATCGCAAGCAGTAATAGAAACGGTGAATAAACTATTGACCAAACAAAAGCCAGTTCGGTAATTACAGCAGCATAATATATTCTGGAGAATGGCAATAAATTTCACTCCTCTGTCTTTCTCTTTTGCTGTCTTTTTTCAGCCTAGTTTCCGTATACACGGTGTGTGTTTCTATATTATCCTATATTCATACAAAACTTTTGGAAGAATATAGCATTGGCACTCGTTCGGATTATCAAAATTTGTGTCGTAAGCAATTTATATATGCAATTTAATCGTTCGTAATCAATCCTTTTGTTCAATTTTTGCTAATAGAAAAGTAATTTTTATTTTATAAAGAGAACGGTCCACCTTGTATGTTTGTTTTCTTCTTATCTGAGAATCAAGACTAGATCCCTGGTTGCTATACGAGGATTTATTTTATTATGTACTGGATTTACTGGTGGCTACCGTTTATTGAAATCGGAACCCGATCGAAGGTTACAAGGCAACAACCTTTCGCCGTCACTGCCGAGGCACTTAATTGCCGCTCATAAAGCAAGAGAAACCCGACAAGACCGACACATTACAAAGGATACTTCTTCGACGGGCACAAAGTTATCTCACGCACGATAGTCTCGACAAAGCTTAAATGCATTCCGAAAATCACATCTCGGGATTTAAACGCTACATAAATCCCACATACAAAAAGCTAATGGAGCTATTATTAATCAAAGTTAATTAAATTTTCTTTTGAAATATAGATTTTTATTTTAGATATTAATTTTTATTAATTATGAATTCATTTTCACCAACTGATTGGGTTGGGTGAAATGAGAATTAAAAATATAATATTACTATAAATATAATATTACTATAAATGAAAAATTAAATTATCTTGTATAAAATTTATTTTTGCACCTTTTATATAAAATATGGTAAATATTGTCTCTTATTTTATTTAAATGGACTTTTCTGGTAAAAACTTTTAATTTAATGTTATTCTATCATTATAGAAAATGGAATTATTTTAGTTGATATTTGAAAAGATAACCAAAATTAGATAGACCAATATTTCACCGCTCTTCACGTGGGTCTCACGTGGCTTCCTGCTAATAGTTTTTCCGCGTCTAGCTGAGGCATATGCACGATTGCGTAAGAAAACACGGGGATCATACGAAATGGTAGAAGAAACGGAACAGACTGATTTATGTATGCTGCCGAGGCAACCAAAGTCGACGATGTTAAATTGCCGGATAAAGCGCGATCCCTTACAGAATATTTATAACACATAAGTTTTTACTCTGCCATATACGTAGCAGCAAAAATCTTAAATTATATTCTATAAAATATTATTAATTGCATTTATGGATTCAAATGTCGACATGATGTTTAATACTATAGCAGAATAAAAATTGTGATATTCTGGATTATTAATTTATTGCATCTTTTTAAATATAGTCTTAATATCTTATTTGGAGTGTAGATAGAGAGGGAAAAAGAAATCGAATTTCTGAAAGCTGACTCTTTATATTTTTTTATGTTGAAGAAAAAAGGTTTTATATATTTTTTGGAAGCCTTACGATTCTTTGTAGCAAAAGTTGACGCCTGCTTTCACGCAATCTCATATTGCTGAATCGAGTAATGCACGATAAAAACTTGCGGCAGTAATAATAACAACTTACTAAACGCCATTTATTTTGGAACAGGCGCGGACTACGCACAACATATGCTTTACACATGATAACGCGCGCGTCGATCATCTGCACGTTTCCTTCTCGGCCGAAGTGACGAAGTTAATTGCTCGTTTTCTCATCTCGTTAGCGTTACTTCCGCTTGCGTCGGGAAAACAAATGCGCAAGCCCACGTGTTACGAGCTTAAATTAATGCTCTACAGTTATTACGCTACATCGTGGAACATCAAGTTTTCTTGTACATACAACCTCTGACAGACGTAATGTCTCTTTGTATCTTCTCTATTTATCAAAGATTTATCTTTATAAGAAATACGATATAGATAAAAAAAACGACAACAGTGCCAAAATTTTAGCAATATATTTAATGTTGCAACTTACACTTAGCTTACCTGCATTTTTTAAAAAGACAGATGGGAACTTGTAGTTAGACAGAAAGTAGTTTAAACTTCCTCTTCCTATTATTTGCTCGATTAACTTTCCTATCAGAAGCATCATTAAATTTAACAGTGTAATTAACTCGTGAAACGAACCGCAGAAATATAAAATCCTATTTTTTTAAATTGCTTTTAGGAACGAATTCATTAAAGGGCTAATAAAATCTACAAGGTTAATAAAAAATAAGATAAATTAAAATTATATCATCAATTAAAATATATTATTGAACAAAAAAATGACAAATATTTCTCTTCTATTTATGCGACAGCAATTCGCGAAAACAATTTCAGAAATGAAGAAAATGAAAAACATAGAAATCCGAAAATTGTGAAAAATTAAAAAATCTGGAACATTAATTTCGATCGAAGAAAAAATAACATTGATGGTAAATAGAAAAAGCAAATGATGTGATATGCGAATTATTTATTTAACAATTAGACAGGTGATAACATGAGATGGATACGATGTGCTTAATGTAGGCAATACGATGGTGGTTATACCGGACAGATACTAAATGGTGGAGCAGCAGGTGGAAAAGATTTGAGAGATGAAGAGATAAGATGTGCAAGGGGTGCAGCCAGGGGTGCAAAGAATAATAGCTGACTCGTCGGATAATAACTATTTTAATTCGCTAAACTCGAGGAGATTTCAGAATATTTGCGACGCCTATTGTTTATGATACATTAATAATAATAATTAATAATAATATATTTATATATATGGCAAGATCATTGGTCAATAAATACTTCACTTAAGTCGACAGCTAAATTTGCCAAATAATTATTTTCTAGTTCAGATCAGCGATTTCGACATAAATTTAAAAAATCTTGCTTCTAAAATTGAAAATTGTTTCTAGTAAATTTTCGAATGTGCATGAATCGTTATTATTTAATTATATTTTATGAAATTAAAATTTATAGACTCAATATTTTGGAACAAGAAAATCGAAGATGCATATTAATTATTTGGGAAATTTAGATGTGCCTTGACGGTCTAGATCGCACTACGCTATTGTACCAGCTGAAGACGATTCTCGGTCGCATTCTCACGGCCAATCTTTCTCCTTGACGCCAGACACTGCAGTCACTATAAAGGTAATAGTGCGCGCAAGTATTCGTATAATACTATCTGTTTTTTTTATACTAATAGTAGATCCTTAAAAGATGTAGGTAACACTATGTACATGACAACGACGGACGTCACAGTCGTCATTTTTGCTTAACAAAGTCCTCGTTCCTGTTATCGCGTTAAAGACTCTCGTCTTAACGATCCACATCGTTAGATCGCGCGCATTATTAAATTTTCTTATTAATCAAAACACAGTCCTTCAGTCGTCTTCTGAATTTAGGGAAACCGCATGCCTCCTGCCGATCTCCAACGCTCGATCCTAGAACCAATAGAGGTCCTTGGAATCCTGAACTTGAGACTCGAGTCCTGCAACAAGGAACAAGAGAAAGATATTATTGAATTCACTAAATCTAACAATATATTTAATCTTTTTATACAATAATCGAAATTTAAATTTTTTATACGTATTTTAAGGACTGTTCACTATTTTCAATTCTATATTATTTTTAAGCAGCTGCTGGTTTCGTAGTTGCCTGAAAGTAATATTACCAAGTTAAACATTAATCTTATACAAAGGCTTCTGGCACTGCAGCGAGAGAGCTCTGAACATTGTACAAGTGATCAGCTGTTTCAAACTGCTTTCCGATCTGAAAGACGTCTCTTGTCATTGCTCGAAATTATTTATCGGTATAATAATAAAAGGAGAGACAACGTTATGACGGATGCGAGGGTGCAGAACTGGTGATGGCACCCGCTGAGCAACACGGGCAAACCGACGGACAGACGAACGAATGGACAGATGGGGCCTGATGTCACGAGGCCGGCCAGTTAAGATCTCATGTCCCTTGCGGTCGAATTTATCTCTTATCTCGATATACACCGAAGAGTGAATCGACAGATCATCGTCGCCGATACGACATTCTTAAGTGATTTAGAGAGGCGCCAGATAACTGTATAATCATCGAATAATTGTAATAATTTAATATAAATGTTATTTCGTGTAAAATACTATTTATCAAGAGCGAATTTAAGCGACGTCTTCGAATACACTATCGCGTATTTAATAAATATTTCAGAAGATTAAATGAAAGAGCAAATAATAAAAATATTGTCATTGAAACGCGTTGAATTAAATCACTACAAGATCAAAGGGTACACAAAACTGTATCTCTTTTCAATTTCGTCTTTAATATTTCTTGATCGGATCGAGCGAGTCGTGCGATTATCGTGCAACAGATCGACGTTTCGACATCGTGAATTGCCAACACGTGATACGGGAGATTGAGTTTGTATCCATCGATACGCACGTGTCGGCACGTGGACGTATCTACCTGCTTCAAAGTCAGCAACATGCGCGACCCATGATACATCGTCATTGGCGCACGAGTGTACGCACATACGTACGCGGATGCGAACATAAAGGGCTCGATCATGTGAGTGAACGTCGGCGTCGCAGGGAACGCGAAGTATTATTCGATCGGGAGAGTCACTGAGCCAGAAAATGATCAAGGCATCGACGGGTAGAAAGGAAAATAGTCTTGGAAAATTATCGCGACAGATTGATTATTAGAGAAATGTATGATGATAAATTGCACGAAATGGAATTCTCTTGTATGAGTTTTGACGATATAATCTATTATTGGAAAAATTTATATAAACTATTTACATATTATCAATTAACATTATTATCAATTAACTATTGATCAATGCACTCATAGCAAAAATCCATTTATATCCATTTTAAATTTAGCATGTAATAAATGTAAGGAAAAATATGCCGACTAAAACGATACTGAAAATACGTAATGTTTTCAGCATAAAACAATAGTGAAATAAACTTGTCTGTTTATTTTTTAAAATTAAACCAAGAATTATTCCATATCCGATTATTATATTTAGTTATTGAAAATAATGTAGTCAAGAATGTAATAATCTCACGCGATTGATCCTATTACATGAATTAAATGCCGTTAATTTTATCTAAAAACGTATGGAAGGTGAAAATACAAATAATTATATGCTTTTTCTGCTTAAATTACCGATTAGCGTGGCCTTGACTCCATTAATTTATTATAATGCTATTTTACGCGATTAAAATTTTAGTAAGCGTTACGTAGCGAAGAAATTCTTGGCAATTTCTGACAAAACGTTTCGTTTCGTCCGTTTCCTTGGAGTTTGTACGCCTCACTTCTTTGTCGGTAGGACTAAAGGGAATTCCTTCGTGCGGGATCTCGCAGTGCTCTTTGATATCGCGATATTGAATGTTGGAACATTCATAACAGGTGCGTCCGTCCGTAACTTCGTATTCGCTGATCTGTGTGCGCTTGAGGTTTCAAACAGAAACATCTCGTTCTGCATTTCTTAAGAATATGATAAACGCGGCACGTGACTCCTTCATAAAATACTATCTTTGTATCGAAATCTATGCAAAAGTCGATTGAGTTATATAGTATAAATTTATATTAACTTAGCATTTATCTTATCGCATTTATCTTATATTAACTTAGCATTTGTCTTATCGCGTTTTTGAAATATATAGTTTAATTAAGATTATTATTATATATTATTGAATTCTTACTGATAAATTACATATATTTAGTTGTAAATTATAATAAAATTTTATTAGTAAATTATTTTATTAAATAAAATGATTTAATAACTAAAAATGAGTTAGTACTATGATATTCTAAGTAAATAAAATTTTTTTCAAAATCATGGCTTTTCCTCGCAATTATATTATTAATGATAGAAACTTATTGAGAAATGCGATAGTCCAGCGTGATCATGGTAATCCTTGTGACATCGTTAATCTTTCACACAGAAATCCTGAACAGAAACGCCGGCATATAATCTCCGTGGGAGGACATCCTAATTCAATACATCCTGGGACACCACGAATGCCGAGTAATGCGCCATAAGTGTCACCGGTTAGGACGATTTATGCGAGTATCATATACGTACGCGTTTTCGCCGTACATACGAAATCGATATAGTTCAGGATACCAGGAAAATGGCGAGGCAAAGGGCGGTTTGGTGAATGGTGGGTCGAATAACCCGAACAATATTGCCCGACGTTTTGCCCATATTATCTTGGAGTCACCCTCCGTGTTTGCGGCATAAGGGTTTTAGCACGCGTGTTTAATTTCCAGGGTGAAATTTTAACAACCAAGTGTGTCCGAAATATCAATTTTAGTCATTAAGTAATTATAATATTAAATATATTAGCGAATATATGTCTCTCTTTTGTCACTCATGAAATATAATATCATCTTAAAAATTTCATAATTAATATTCTTACATATTTCTTTTCACATAATAATATAATAATCTCTTTTAACTTTGTCAGAATAAGAAAATGTGAGATTTTTATTATTTTAAATTAAAGATCTTGAACAGGTCTTTTGTCTTTACTATGCAAGCGACTAGACTTCTGTTCTCATGCAAGATTAATCTATGGGTGGAAGGCAGCAGTTTCGATAGGCAATGTGCAATATTGCGCCCGACACACGTCGATGATCCAGGATATTTGGGAGGTTTAATTTGTAATTAATAGTCGCTCATCGGTGCATACGAGTTCGAGAGGGGCGCCCAGTCGACCAGGCTTACAACGAGTTCAAGTATATTGGATTCCAAACGGCGAAGGGTCTGACCCTTCCCTCCATTGATAAGGGTCATCACAATGCTCGTCCCTTGCGCCCATCTCTCGCCGACGAAGGGATAGCAAGGGTCGAGTCCTCACTTTTTGCAGAGCGAGGGTGTTCGATTTAATTTAATCTCGATGCCCTTGTTTCTCAACGTCGAGCGCGTTTTTCAAGCGGTCACAGGCGGAAAGGTGATCATCTTCGTTTTACATTCGGTGTAACGAGAGACGCAAGGAGAAAAAAAGAGTAAGAAGAGCACGATCGAGAAAACAATAAGCGAGATATCTAGACTTGATAAATATAATACATAGGAATTTTTTAATCTCAAAACGAGAAATTTTAACTTTTATTGTATGCATAAAATAATAGCTTCAGTGATATCTAGAAATCTATAGCTCATATCTTCATATAAAGATATATAAAAAAATAATGCAAAAGTATCGAGAATTCCAAGATTTAAGGCGGAAGATTAAAAAAGGATAAAGGACGACTAAAAGGACGAAGAGGACACAATGAATCTCGCGTGTTCGCCAATGCAGCGATCTGTCTGGTTCGCTTCGTTCGTAGAGAAGCAAGCAGAGTTCGAGAGATCGATATAACCAGCAACCGCTCGACCACTCCCTCCGTTCGCAGGCTGACCAATCGAGGATGACTGGCCATCCCCGGCTGGCCCGAGTCTCTCTTTCCCTTCTTCTCGTGCAACGGTGAATTACGTGACGTCATTGTACGACGCCATTTTCGAGGCGCGTGCCAGAAAGCGTACGAAAGTACCGATGGATTACGCCGCGCTAGAATGTTCTATGAAGAATGTCCTAGACCCGAAAAGAAGTTTATATATATAAAATCTTGTATCCTAAATTGGACCCTAAAAAATTTTCAAAATTCTAAATTAATTGAATTTTGAATTTCATTAGTCCTAAATCTTAGATTTCTTATTGTTAATCTTTCCGAATCTAGATCCTTTATTAAATCCTATATTAATCGGTATATATTTACTTTAAATCCTACTTTTTTTAGATCCCAATTCTTCTAGCTCATTAAAATTATCTTAAACTGCCCTAATCCCAACTATAGTCTTGATTTAAATCCATAATTTTTTTAACTTGCGTACTTTAGGATCTGGTATCTTAGTTGCTAAATGATTTAAACCATAACATTTTTAGATCCTGTCTCGGGTTTACTGCATTCCGAACACAATTCATTTATCAAAATGATAAGAATGTGGAGTATGTTTATCTAAAACCAGACTACAAATTAAAATCGTATATGCGTGTCTGTATCGCGAATAAATAATTCATTTCTTTATCGTATGTTTAACGTATGTTTAACACTATTCTTATCTAAAGAGCGATTAATCTTTCAGAAAAGTTAATTTATTTAAAATAAACCTCTAAAGATCTCTCAGATTGCGCGTGTACGAGAATAAATAATTATCCACGACATAATTTGTCGATTTATTTTCTGAAAGTAAATTAATGTCTTCCTAAAAGTCTCATAATTAATTTAATATATTATTATTTTACACACCGCAAATGTATTCTAAATTCCATAAATGCAATGTTTAAATCTTTTCCTTAGATTTTCTCGGCGTAAATTTTCGTTCACATTTATTTAGATTCAATGTAATAGATAATATTTATTATAATCAGTCATTCAATCTATAACCGATGCATATCTCGAATTATGAATAAAGTTGAGTGAAATTAACAATTTTAAAAATAAAATTTAATTGTAAACTAATACAATAATTCATTTTAGAAAGATTTTTCAAGACAAAACTTAAATCGTTTTTGAGACTAAACGATACAGGTATTTCCCGTATCGTTCCCATAATTTGTTTCCCGATATCGACAAAGTCAAATCGCTCTGTAATGGTGAAGCTAACGTGATAGCTTCCCATGGGAAACAGCAGCGGCAAGCCGGCAAAATAAAAGCGGCACGATGCACGTGTGCGAAGACATCGCCATGTTAAGACGGGGACGCGTCATCCGGTAATTGCGATTTATTTCTCTTAATCACTACGTAAACGGCAGCCAATTTATGCGGTTCGAGTTAATTTTGCGCAATTATATAATTACCGAGCACGGCGGCCATCGCGCAGGCAGCGAACCTAATCGGTTTGCCGAGATGAGCGCCGTAATGGCGGCACTTAAATTTAAAGATACTTCGAAGACTTTGCACGCACCAATTCACCCCTGCTGAATCAACTCGGTGCTCGTTTCACCCTCTCTTTCGCAAGTTCCTTGATCAGAACATGAGTTTCTGTTAAGTTCTGAACATTCGTTAAATTTATTTTAGCAAACTAATAATGATTATAATGATTATGGCACATTTTTTTCAATAAAATTTCATGTTTCATATCAACTTTATATGTATATTCATAAATTAATCCTAAAAAACCAATGAAATTGTTAAAATTGTTAGGATTACACTTGTAAATATCAATATATGTATAATAATAGAGAGAAAACTTTGCAAATATATTCTCTTGACTTATTGTTAGAAAATACTGTTCCTTTTTTAAACTTTTTGATTTACTTATGCATGTCTTTTTTTACGATCATAGAACGTTAGATTCATGATATTTATTTTTATTTCAGAGGTTCCGTTGCTCAAATGAAAGGGAACTGTAAGAGGGATGGCGGAGGGTTGGGATTCATTTTGCGGCACGATGCTTGGTCTCGGCGTATAGCAAAGTGAGGGTACAAAATCGATACTAGACCTCCCTTCTTGGGATGGATGTCACTGTTTCCGTACTTGGCAGCCATGTCTTTCGTCTAAAGGAAACGGAATTCAAGCAGGCTAGGATCTTGGCAGTCGTGGAAGTTAGATGGGATTCGGACGATCTAAGAATTTGTGCGAAAGTGCATAGACAGCGTGCACTTCTGGATTTCATTATAAGTTCGAGGAATGTAAAATTGGATCGGGAAGTTGAGAAGTTTAAAATTCGAAGAAACTGCAAAATGTGAAAACCGGAAAATGTAAAATCAAGGAATAGACGATATATTTAAATGTAATTATACATTCTAATTGGAAGCACAAAGTCGAAAAAGATAGAAGCAGAAACAAAGTTGTAAAAATAAAAATAATGAAAATTCCAACACGTCACAGAATAGCGTATCTCAGAAAATTCCGAAGACCATATGCGAAATTGTACGACTGCATGAAAGTGAGGGGAAGGCGTGTAAGTTGCATCAGGGTGCAGACAGATGGGAGTGGTCTCTGTAATCACGATGGGCGTGGTTTTTCACGGCTTACTGCAGCTGCATCACATGGGGTGCACAATTATGCGCAGTCAGATTCTGTCACTTTTACTAGGAAATAAATTATTCGATTCGATTCGACAAAATAAGAAAACAGAACAAATACTTACCCCCTCTTTCAGATTTATAGAAAATAAAACATATAAACATTTGAATAACTATCATAGATGTATAATTATTATTATTAATTGTATTTAATGTATTTTAAATAAATCGTCTGACTTTCAATTATTGTCATTAATTAAAATGTGTTTTTAAATTATCTACATTGTAGTATTATCAATCAATTTTCACACCGAGAAAAATGTTTTGCATTATAAACCAAAAGTTTTGTTGATATATACCCAAGAAAATTATTTAGTTGCTGTAAACAAATATGTTATTTGCTTATATTTTGTTAAATCGTTCTGCTTTAGAGAACAAAACTGTTTTGTTCTCTAAACCAAAA